>JASDQU010505519.1:3712-26863 GCA_032191745.1 Picea mariana | reverse complement strand
GCTTTCCAAAATTATTGAAAAAGACAAAAAAATCAAATATACCCCAAAAAGAGGATGGGAAAAGTATTTTCTTTTTATGGCAGCACAATGAGTCTCCCTTGGACAAAGCACATCCTTTCATTTTTCGTCAAGTATTGGGATTTAATATGACCTTAGGAAGTTGTTCTCGCTACATAGAGTTGTGTCCTCCATTTGGTTATTCTTCCAAATTTCATGTTGCCTCCTGCATCGTGAACTTATGTCAATGTCATGTTGCTTGAGTCTGATCATATGTCATTCTATTTTCCAAGGGAATTTTTACCCAACTTGAGTCAACCTTTTTGTAGTTTCTCTCTTTCCCTCATGCCCGACCATCCTGAAATTCCAATCAAGTATTTGCTCGAAATCACTGAAGTTCTATGCCTGTTCACCAAGATCCTCTTTTATGTTCCTCGACAATCCATTGAAGACCTCTAGGTAGTGAATTCGTACACTCAAATTACACTCCTACTAGATTTTTGAATATCTTGAAGTTGTTTCTCGAGCTCTAAAGGCCTCATCTCCAGCCATCAAGCGTCATTGGCTTCTTGAAGATGGATACTATACATGTATATCTTTGATTTTGAGATGTAGATCCATTGTGTATTTCTTGCGGCTACACTTTATATAGTTATATGACATGGATATGTAGTGTATTTGATTGGCAGTCATGATTTATTTCATCCCGAGCATGAGTATGCCCACCTCGATGAGACAATTATTATTTTTGCAGATGGCACCTCCCAAACTCTGGTCCCAGGCTCACTCACTCCATATGTTGGTGAATATTTGTAAAGTATTTCGGCCATAAGATGCTCTTCTGACCTCACACATTAGGGGGAATCTATTATAACCCTAAATTGCACCATACATGCACACCTCGCATCACGTCATCTTACTTGTTATTTTTCCAAGCCATCACTGAGCAGCTCTTCTTAAAAACCACATTTTTGAAGATGTACGCACCCTGCACCATTAATTCTCACAAACACACGATTTCTGCACCACTACAACTCACTTACATATGCAATCTTCTCCATTACAACCCGCTTATACTCACAAAAGTTGTAAAAATTAAAAAGTTGCAAGGAATTTGTTGAGATTACGGGCTATTGGGTAGTTTTCCAATTGTCCCACCACCAATAGCCCGTCACCCAACCGAATAACCATCCTTTTTGTCATATAAAAGGAGGTGTTGGGGTATCATTCCAAAGCTAAGCATAAGAACGGTGAAACTCTACCCATTTCACTTTCCCCCCTTGCCCCAAGAATTTCTGGCCACATTGTGAGTTTTGAGCCAGAATTCCCTATTCTTGCCCTTTTTCCTCATTCATAAGCCTATGTCATTTCCGTACAGATAATTGTGAGAGGAGAAAGATATGTGGAAGCAGTTGGAGCTTGGTGAAGAGGAGACCAGACCAGGTTTGAGGAGCAATCATCGAACTCATTTGTAAGTGAATTTTGTGAGATTAATATAAAGAAGTACATTTTTTGTCCCACCATATGATGTGTTCAATCTTTATGTTTGATTTACATTTTATTATGACAACTAACCCACTAATTCATATATGAGATGCATGTTCGTAGTTTCTTGCTTGTATTTTCGTGAATGCAGGTCGGCCTTGGGAGGAGATTTGCAGTCGAGGAACAACTGAATGCAAAAGGATCGACATTGGACGTGGATTTTAAGGTAGAGATATCGGATCCTTATACTTTGTATTTTATGCATGAATGTGGGGTATTGTGGGGGTAGTTCTTACAAGTAGGAGACTTTAGACAGTTATCTATGCCTGCATGTTGAACCCTAGTGTAGTCCATAGGGGGGTTTTTCGGGTATAAAATGGAATTTTTTACACATCTAAGTGTCATACTACAAAATGTTGCACTTCATTTTTGTAAGTGTTGCAAGTATTGTACTACCAATTGTTTCACTTAAGTGTTGTAAGTGTTGCATTACCAAATGTCGCACTTAAGTGTCACATCTATTATACACCTAAGTTTCACACTTTACCAATTTTCGCAATTGAGTGTTGTAACTCCGTCACCATGAGAAAGTGTATGTCATAATCCCTCAACATGTTGAAGAATAAACCTATCAATTGGAGGTCCAAATACTACTTTTTTTCTTGAGATTTTGGCCTTGTTTGAGCTTCATCGTCCCCCTACCCATATACAAGAAGGGATAAACCTTGATCATCACTCCCCAAGACCCTTAGAGGGAGTGATCAACTCACCATGTGCTTAGTTATGGGGGGGTTATTGATCTAAAAATCCTCAGATACCAATCTTAATATTTAATAACCCATATTAGCATCTAAGTTGATTCAGAATAATTCTTGATCGTATTGAGGTGATTTGCATAACACATGATGATGTGCTTATTATCCAAAACCTTATATAATAATGATTAATTTGAATATTAATGAGATAACACAATATAAAATAAAATAACTAAAAATATACAATATTGATGACAAAGTTTACTACATCTCTGAGTTTCCTTTAAACACTGAGACTACTTGTCATAATCTCAAATGTCAAATTACAATAAAAAATGGACTTACAGAGAAAAATTTGAAGTCACTCTTCAATTCTTCATATCAAACTCAAAAATAGAGTTTACAATTGAATTCATTGCAAAATTATGAGAAAAATGAGTATAATATTGACCATATTCTAAACTGGATCAATTTTACCCTCGTTACAGCCAAATGATGCACTATGGCGCTCATTAATGACAATATAGACTAATACTTTCATAGACATATCTTATCACAAAAATTACATCACCATCGTGCTCCTCTCAATAAAATAAGAACAATGAGTATAAACATGCCTATGTTTGGAGATAGTGCTCCTCGACACATAAATCAAGACAACACCAAAACTTGTCTTTCTCTTGCCACACAAATCAAGACATCCATACCATACTTACTTAATATGTATCGAGATCTGTTCCACCTTTTTATCTGTGTATGTCTCGATGTAACACCCCCCATCCCAACTGAGGGACATTATGATGTGGAACACTCTTAAAAAGGAAATTTCTGCTAACTAAATGAATTCATTACAGCTAACCAATTTTTTTGTGGCTTTCAACTAAGAATTAAAACATATTTAGTTATTGTCTATAACCACAAAATAGAAGCATCTACAACCTCTTAATAATCAACATGAAATTCAGCTAAACAACTCATTACAACAGTATATAAATCACTTCCAAATACACAGAGTTCATGCACAACAATTAAACACGTAATTTAACACAACAACAAGATACAACATGTATCTTTTAACAAAAGTTGTGAAACCAGATGCTTGGGACGAACATTCCACCCAACCATAGACTAATTTTGCCAAATATCAACATATATTCAACCCCGAGCTGAGGCTAGAAATCCACAAAAGAGGGTGGTATCTCAAAATCCACTCAAAGCTCATATAATTCTCAACCCAACTGATATTCTCCTATAGCTACCCTGATTTTCCACCAACTCTCTTCCCCTTGAACTTTCCAATCCAAGGAATGTACCCCTTCACTGATATCATTCCCTGAAGTATCCCATTCATTTATTAGGGTCTCTCTGGCACAAACATCTAGGAATCTCTCAGCTGGAACTTAAGGGAAATTGTTACTAGGAAAACTATCAGCAAATCAACAACAAACACTTGTTGTTTCAGTGCAACTTACCAAAGAGTTCAATCTTCAGGCATGACAACCAACCTCTTCATTTTTCCAGCTCCAATTCACTCCAATTACACTCTAATCTTTTCTATAATTCTCCCTCCATGGTTGCATCAGCTTCAAGCTCTGTTTCTTTCTCTTCCCCTATTTCCCATGCACAAACTTGACTTATTGAAAAATTGTTGTCCCCACCCATCTGAATTTCCTCTCTTTGGATTGTCTTTCTTGACTTACTATCTTCCCCAAGCTGATTGTACTCAACCCCCATGTGCCCAATAACTTTGGGACATGACCACTCACACCCACCCTCTTACATGTATTCAATGATTGGCTTTGGGAACACTCAATCAGAAATGGGAAGGTTCATACACAAATAGAAAATTTACGAAAATGGGTTAAATTAATATACATGGATATTTCCCCCTTGGACCTCTCTTAGCCATTATCCTATACACCCCCACTCTTGCATATTAAGTCATCCCCCATCTCTTTTCCATGTCCCCTTAGCATTCGACATCACATTTTATTAATAAAACATGGAAATACAATTCACATATTACATCGCTTGGCCGTAGCCACATATTATATCTACATAATCATTAATTCAAATAGGGATTATAGTGGGAATGTTACATTCCTCCTCCCCTACAATTTTTCACCATCGGTGCACTCTATGTCGATATATATATATATGAAAATTTACATCACAATACCTAGAAATAAAAACTTTTGTAATTTAACAACTCCAGCAAGAGCTCCAACCAAGATCTCATATTTCCCTCAACTCGCCGACCCAAGGAATGCACCATTGGTTTATCAAGGATAACCCAAGGTATGTACTATCCATTTATAAATGATAATTCAAGGAATGAGCCATTCTTTTATCAAGGTCCCCAACACAGTTGGCTAGGACTTTGAGATGTGGTTCTGGAACTCTAGCTACTCAAAACAAAGTCTTGCATAATGTTTTATTCAAAACTGTCAAACATTCATGGGTATTCTTCCTGCATTTTTTATTCATGCTCCCATGTAGCATATTCAGGACCGTACCAGGTCCATTGAACCTTTACCATCCCTATGGCTTTGTTCCTGAGCACTTTGACCTTCCGGTCCAAGATGCGTATTGGTTCCACCCAGAAATCCCCTTCTTACACCACTTGGATCACATTCCAATCAATTATGTGGTTAGGATCATGAACATATTTCTTTAACAATGATACATGAAATACATTATGAAGTCTCATGGATGCAGTAAAATCTAACCTGTATGAAAATGGTCCTATCTTTTCTAATATTTCAAAAGGCCCACAATATCTTGCTACCAACTTCAAGCAACTTCCTAATCTTATATAACTTCTCTTTTCCTTTACTTTTAAGAACACATGTTCTCCCAATTTAAAATCTCTGAAAACTCTATTCCTGTTTGCATAAATTTTCTACCTATTCTGGGCAGCCTTTAAATTCTACTTTATCTTTTCCATCTCTCTTCCACTTCTTATAACAATTCTATCCCAACAATTGCTTTGTCTACTAGATTATACCAACTCATTGGTGTGTTACATTTTCTAGCATGCAATGCTTCAAACAGACTCATTCTCAATGAGGCTTGATACCCATTGTTGTAGGAAAAATCAACTAAATGAATATAATATTCCCACTTTGATGGTTGATCCATCACATACATTCTAAGCATGTCCTCAATTATCATGTTAGTCCTTTCTATTTTCCCATCTGACTTTGGATGATATGTTGTACTAAGATTTAAATTTGTTCCAAAGCCATTGAACAAACCCTTCCAAGAATTAGAAGTAAACTTTGGATCTCTATTTGAAACTATTTCCTTAGGCACTCCATGTAGCATAGAAACTTCTTTCATATAAATATATGCAATATTTGTGGCCTTGTGTGTAGTCGTTACTGGAATAAAATTTGTTGCTTTAGTTAATTTATCCACCACCACCATGATGGAATCATGTTGTTTCACTATTTTGGGAGGATTAGTAATAAAATCAATTGTAATTAATTATGAATTCCATTCCATAATGGGAAATGGATGTAGAAAACATGTTGGGTGTGTATTTTATGTTTTTACTTTTTGACATTCTAGACATCTGGCTATGTAATTAGCCACTTCCTTCTTCATTCATGGAGATTCATAATGTGCCACTTCCTTCTTCATTACTGTAATTGTTTTCTGATATCCTGGGTGCCCGACATATGGCACATTATGAATCTCCTTAAACACTGCATTTTTCAACTCCACGAAATTTGACACATACACCTTACCTTTGTAAATTATAATTTCATCTTCTTTCAGCTCATAATAATTAAATTTCTGTTGAAAATTACCTTGTTGTAATATCTCATTCATTTTTAAATAATTATGATCTGAATTTGCTGCTACAAAAAATTTGTCTTTCATATCTGTCATAGACATGCTAAAGGATGCAATGTGCACTTCATAAGATATCTTGTTGAGTTCATCAACCACTTGATTTTCCTTTCCCTTTATATGCTTAATTTCAAAGTCATGTTCACTCAAAAATTCTAGCCATCTATTTTGCCTAGAATTTAGTGTTGGTTGTCCAAACAAATGCTTCAAAACATAGTGGTCTATCCTTAGATCGAATTTCTTACCCATAAGTTAATGCCTCCACATTTTCAATGCATGTACAATCTCTACTAACTCCAAGTCATGTGTTGCATAATTCCCCTCATGCTCTTTTAATTTTTTGGACTCATAGCATACCACATGGTCCCTTTGACTGAGAAATCCACCAAGTCCTTCCTTACATGCATCAGTGCACACAAAAAAATCTTCATTTGGATTTGCAATATTCAATATTGGTGCACTTGTCAACATTCCCTTCAACTATTGAAAACTCTCTTCACAATTGGAAGTCCATTCAAACTTCACTCCCTTCTTTTGCAAATGCGTGATTGGACTTGAAATATTTGAAAAACCTTTTATGAATCTTTGGTAATAACTAGAAAAATCTATGAATGATCTAAACTCTATGACATTATTTAGATTTTTCCATCTTCTAATGGCCCCTATCTTCTCACGATCAACTTCTATTCCTACTACTGAAATTATATGCCCCAAGTAGTGAATATTCTTTTGGTAAAATATGCACTTACTTATCTTAGCATACAATTTATGCTATATTAAAACTTGCAACACCATTCTTAAATGTTTCTCATGTTCATCTTCTGATTTAGAGTAGATGAGGATATCATC
Source organism: Picea mariana (assembly GCA_032191745.1). NCBI lineage: Eukaryota > Viridiplantae > Streptophyta > Pinopsida > Pinales > Pinaceae > Picea > Picea mariana. The sequence continues at coordinate 19,919 of JASDQU010505519.1, read as the reverse complement.
GAGGAACACAATTACAAACTTGTCTAGGTACTCCCTGAACATTCCATTCATCAAACACATAAAGAATTTTGGGGCATTTGATAGTCCAAATAGTACTACTTTGAATTCATAATGCCCATTTATTGTTCTGAATGTTATCTTTTTGATGTCTTCTTCATTTATCCTTACTTGATGATAGCCTAATCTTGAGTCAATCTTTGAAAATATTCTTTCACCTTTTAGTTGATCGAAAAAATAATTAATTATGGGAAAATGATACTTATTATTTATGGTAACCTTATTAAGCTTCCTGAAATCAATACACAACCTTAAGGTTCCATCCTTCTTCTTCATAAAAAGAACCGGGGCTCCCCAAGGTGACACACTTGGGCATATATACCCCTTCTTTAAAAAAAAATCAAGATAAATATGTAACTCTTTTAGTTATGGTGTGCCCATTCTATAAGGTGTATTAGACACTGGGGAAACTCCTGACACAAAATCAATAGAGAAATCAATGTCTCTCTTTGGTGGCAATCTTGGAATTTCTCTAAAAACATCTTCAAAATGCCTCAAGACTGGATGGTCTGCAATGCTTTCCACTTTGTCTTTCGTTACCTCCTCCATATGGGCTGCAAGCATCTAACATCCTTTCCTAAATATCTTCTTGAACTACATAGCTGAAATCTCTCTAACAACTACAACTCTTCGAATGCCTTGAATGTTGCCTTGCTGCCCTTCCTCATCAAGACATGTGATTGTCTTGTTGTAACAATGTAGGACAACATGATGTTTTTCCAACCAATCCATGCCAATTAGAAAGTGATATGAACCCAATGGTATGATGTTTACATCTACCTTCGTGTTGAGTCCATTCATGTCTATTTGACAATCTTTAACCAAATCATTGATTTTCCTCTTAGCCCCTATGGCTAACTAAACTAACCAATATTTCTTATGCTTCTTTGCAAGTGAAATATTTCAAAAAATTTAGCATTTATGTAACTATGGATAGCTCTAGAATCAACGAAAAATTCTATGGGTTGGTTATCAATCTTACCTTCCACTTCAGTCATGGGGTATTGATATTCATCTTTCTTGTTGCCCATGATTGCATAAATAATTATCATTTTTCGTCCCATGTCTTCCACTGTTTCAGCCTCTTAAATGTTTTCAACAGTCTTTATTCTTTCTCCTTGGTGAGGGAAGTCCCTATATACGTGATTTCCCTCACATCCCCAACATTGAACAAGTTGCTTCCTTGGTCTTTTCCCAAATGAATTTGCATTCTTTTGCTCATTTTGGGCTGCTTGATCTTGCTAATTTTCTTGGGATTTATTTCTAAAAAAGGGTGGCTTAAAACCTTTCTTACTTTGATCCTTTTTTCCTTTCATCTTGTCATTCCAATCCTTTTGGAACACTGGCATTTCTTTGCTTTTCTCATAAATGTGCATTTATTTCCTTATGGTTTCCTCCAAGGTATTGGGATTGTCATATTGAATCTTGTCACTATAGAAGGAGGGTAACCCACTTAGAAACCTTTGGATTTTAAACTTCTCATGTTTTATGAAGTCAAAATACTTCAACAATTCAAAGAACCACTTCTCATATTCCTCCATTGTTATGGTTCCCAACTTGAGTTCAAAGAACTCTTTCATTTTTCTTTCATAGTAATGCTCGAACAAATATTTCTCTTGGAAATATCCTTTGAACTACCTCCATGATATCCTTTTCTCTCAAGGTTCGTGGCTTGATTAAGATGATCCCACCACATGGTTTCCTTCCCTTGCAATTGGTAGGTGGAAATCCTAGCTTCTACCCGGGAGGGGTAATCATGCAGCTGGAAATATTTATTCATTTCCAACATCTAGGCCTCAACCTATGCACCCTTCCATTGTTCACCATTGAAAGTAGGTGTCTTTATTTTCCTGAGTTCACCTTGCAATATGTCTCCCTCAGACATTCTTATTTTCCTCTGAACAGGAGACACACTTGGGCTTCTCCCTAGCCCTGATCTTGCACGAGTTATTCTAGTGGACTACCTCGGATAATGATGGTGCCTACTCATTCTTCTTGACTACCTATCATTTCCATGATCATCCCTTTTGCTATGGGATCTAGATGTTGATACTTATCTAGAACTATATTCTTTCTTGGTGATAGAATCCTTGTTGACTTTCTTATGCAACATATTCAATCTCTTATGTATATCTTCCTGAGCCTTCATAATCCTTTCATTATCATCCCTATAGCTTTGCACTTCCCTATGCAAGCTTCTCATAGCGACAAACTCTTTCTTATCTCTTCTTCCATTTGACTTTGTCTTAGAATTCCCCATGCTGACATGCAGACCTATGATCCCTTCCTCATGGATGTAATATCCTAGAGCATCTTCCATAAATATATTCCTCATATATGAGCTAAATATTTTTTTTGTACGTCTAATTCTGCAAGAAATGTGCATGTAATAATTACTGTTAGAAATATGCATAGCATAAAACATTTTATCATATAGAATACATGTTATTTATTCATCAATTTATGAAGGGAACATTGCACCAATTCAAATTTTCATTTTCTTGATTCATCCCTCCCCAAAACAACTTCCCAATGACTGTACTCACGCCTCAATATAAATTCTGAGTGAAAAGATACAACAACTACATGCTGCAATTCCACTCTTTTTACTGCTACGAAAATCTATTTATTAATTTATGAGAAATTTAATTGCCCAAATCAAAATTCTAGGTTGATATATGTTTTCTACTCCTCAAGACCTTTCCAAATACTACTTCTTTGCTCAAATATGAGCTCCGAGATGAAAGTTATGATCTGGATATGTTTAAGTTGTTTTACTCAATTTACTCATGTATGCTAAAGGTGTCTTATTTCTCTTCCTCCACATTTTCAGGTATCCATAACCAAAATATGACTCCACCATTAGCTTCTACGGATAATAATATTTCTATCGACTACTCATGTACCCAAAACAAAGTTCAGAGCATAGAGTTATGCCCTCTGGAAGAAATATTGGTGCCAAAAGTTTAGCCTCACTGTTTTGGTTGTAACTTTCTCATACAAGTTTCGTTTTGTGAACCATTTAGCTTGTTGGATAGCTCTCTTCGAGTTATTTTATTTGATATGCTGATAAAAAATGTACTTTGGTACCTATTCTCATGGGTTTTGACTTTCTATAAAAAAATTTAGGGCCTAAAAAATGATCCGCTAGTTAATGACCTTCAAAAATATGAAAAATTTGGAACATTTCACACAAAATTCATTGTTTTATTACTGCAACAGTTCTTTAAATATCAATCATTGATCTCAAATCACGATACAGAGAAACCCTTGATTTGACCTTCTCGGCCATCGATGATTGATATCATTCTTTGGATGCACAAAATGTTTTTCCAAAGCTATCAATCTGATTGTCGATTGGCAATCCATTTCCAAAACAACTGATTTTCAAAAAACTCTTAAACCGACCACCGACGATATTTTTTGGTGAATTAAAAAATCTCCATTGAATCTGTTGATTCCCAACCACCGTCCCACTGGTGATCATCGATCCCTGATGAATTTTGAACACTTTCCCAAATCAGTTGATTTAACCATTAACCAATGTTTTTGGCTGGTGTGGCAACTGCTGACGTGGAATGACATGTGGATGCTAACATGGCATGAAACATCAAAATGAGGTGTCAAATTGGGTGATGTGGCATGACACATGGATGATGACATCATCATCCTCTTTCCCCCATCGGGCTTCGATAATGTTCGCCAGCAACTGAAAATACTTTGTCAGATTCGGTCAACCACCGACTGTTGACCATCGACGTTCAGAGATTTTTTATGTCTAACCCAAACTCTTTTTCATTTCATCCAATCCATCCATCTATTGTCAATGATTTCTCTTGGTTAAATTTAACACTTAGTAAAATTTTGTCCTTTCTCTAAGTCATCTGAATTGTCGATTTGATCCCTTTCACAACCCCCTATTTAATCTTAGTCTTTGATATGATCAACCTTTCAAACGAATGAAACATTAAAATTTTTTGAATCTATCATAGTGAATCCTAGTCGTCAATATCGAGTTCAAAAGATATCTCAGTCGTCGATCCACCAAACTGACTGTAACTCTTTAGGGGACCATTAAAACTCAAATTTTGACCATTCCAGGTCAAATTTCGATATGAAAATTAACCACTCTACTCCATTAACCTTATTAAACCATCTAGAGTCATTCAAACTCAGATTTTTCCCACGGATTTGGAAAAATCAATACTTATTAATATTCATGGGTTGTTTGTAACAAGCACCATGGGTGGTGCATTGGTAGGCGCTTTATGTGTTAAGTTGTTGTTTATGGTGGGTGGTCTAGGGTTTATGTTTTAAGTTGTTGGTTATACAAACTTTGTTTGAGGAAATTGTTGCATCGTTGGAAATCTATCGCAGAGCTCTACGCAATGAAATCATTTTCGAAAAAATTTGATATGGTCAAATTGTGAGCATTTTTGGATCCTACTAGACCTCTTTGAGAATTTTGGATCCTCCTAGACCTATGTGAGAATTTTGGATCCTCCTGGATCACACCTTCCCACTAAAGAACTTTTGGTCCTCCAAAAGTATGAATATTTCAACAAATTAGTGATGATAAATCTTACTCACTCTTCCACCTTACTGAAATGCTATTATTCAATAAATTAGTGATGATGAAGCTTATTCACTCTTCCACCTTGTTGAATATTCTGGGACTAAATTTTATCTTGGATACTAGATCAGTGTACTTATGTATTATTTTGAAATATGGCTCTGACTCTGGCTCTTTGGCAACTGAAACTAATTAAATATAGTTCTGGTTCTATCTCACATATTCCTTCACAACAAAAGTCTGCTCACTAAATATTTGCAATATCTGAATCCGAATCATGTACTCAACATCCACTCCCATCTTCTTCTCTAATGAAGATAGTCTATCTTGGAAACCATGAAACCAAGTCGAATGTTGATCTATGCATTTCCCATATGGACTCACTATTCCTATATTGTTGATGTATCTGTAGGATATCTAAATGAATTCCCTATCCATTTCCTCTCTCCTTCCCTGAAAGAAATTCTAAACATATGCTTCGTATACATTTGTACTATTTGATTTTCTTATGATCAAGGTATACATCTATACGAACATGATATTATATCTTAGAGATGTCATAGAAACAACATACATATTTACAACTATGCACCTCTTATCTCTACCATCTCTATGAATATTTACATTACTATGATGCTCTTCTTACTCTCAATCTACATGCTCCAATTGTTTGCATCCTTATGTTCCTTCGCCTTCAGTACTTCAAAATAAGAATGTTGACTTTGACAATTCAATCCATATGAAGTTCTTAGTTGATAACAATACAATTACTATTATAGTCACTACTATCGAAAGACTTAGAAATATCTATAAGATTCCTTTCACTCTTATAAGTTTTCAAAGAGCAGCTAAATATAAATCCCTATAAGACTTCTCTCACTCTAGAAAAAAGATGCTATATAGAAACCTTACAAGAATCCTCTCACTCTTAATAATGCACAAGGTGGCTATATAGAAATATTACAAGACTCCTCTCACCCTTAACATTCTCTAATGAGTGGATTACATGCATTCTAATACAACAATATAAATAGACCTATAAAAGGAATTTACATATGCATACTATCTTGCAAATTTACAAATATACATATTTACAATGAAATATTTTTTGATAGGTGGTTTTCTTCATGGATTCATTATTCCCTTAGTACTGGAGGAAGTCTCACAACTTCCTCTCTTTGACAATTCCTCTGACTTTGATGTTGAATCTAACATAGAATCTTATGCTTAATATGATTTTAAATTCAATAAACCATTAGATCCTATTATAGGTATTCGCAGTAACCTATATAACCTCTCCTTATGAACACCAAGCACTATTTTTGTTTCTCGAGTAGCTTCCCTTGAATACACAAGTACCTATCCATCATGGAATGTGACTACAAATCCTTCATCTTCAAAAGTTGCAACTGAGAGTAGATTTAATTTTAAATATGGAACATATAACATATGCTATATTCCCATAATCCTACTGACTTGAGCTATAATATTACATATCCAAACCCTCTTATTACTTGTATGGTGTTAGTTCTAGATCCTACATAGAAATCTATGTCGATCTTAGAGAAATTCAAGAATACAAATCTCATCCCTATCTTGTGGCAAGATGAGCCATTATTCATGAACCATACCTTCATGTCTTCATATGTCACTCTATTAATACCAACCATTAAGAAGTATTCTTTCTCAAATCTCTCAACAAGACTATTAACTTCACTTGGGGCTGCTACCTATCTTCTTGCAAGTGAACTTATATATTTCATGTTTTTCTTCATACATAAGTGTGGATAAAGTTTCCAACACTTATCAATATGATGTCCACTCTTACCAAAATAAGAGCAGAGTGTCTTGTTCCCATATTGGAATCACAATCCCTTCTTGTCATTCACCCTTTTCCTTTGTTTTTAGAAATGACACTTACCTTTATCCTTCTTCTTGGATGGATTTTCTTTCATATATTGTATTCTTCAATCTTTATCCATATTATGGTTATTATTTCCACAAGAAGCACATGAATATGTATGTCGTATGTTATTATCAATCTTACTAGTGGGAAATGTCTTCACTCTCTCTCTTTAGAATGCACATCTCTTTCTAGAGATTTCTTACATTCGTTACCTTTTCTTGGGATGGAAGGTAATAATAACTTATTTATGAAGAAGTCCTTCATCTAAAGTTCTCCTTACTTCAGCCATCCTTGAGCATTCTCTATATTCACGGGAAAAACAATAATACGAGGAACCATCTTTCTTGACCATGCCTTCTGAAGGAGATATTCTCTATTGGAGATTTTTTATTCTCTACTTTCCCAACTTCATAGAATGGTGGTACCAATATCTGATCCTTAGTCTACAAATTCCTTTCCAACTCATGAAAAATACCTTTATGTAATTCCTCATGACATATCAATCGATCTTGAATATTCTGCTTCTCCTCCTCGAGAGATTGTAGATGCATATTTAATTCAGAATTCTCCTTTTGAATATGTCAATTAATGTCCTTCTGGAGCCTTAACTTCACGATAGATTTACTCATGTTGTCTTCTACAATGAAATATCTATACTGAGAACCTTCAAATACCTTCACCAACTTGAGTCTTGAACCTCATCACATCAACCTACAAATACACGTCAAAACTAGCTCTCATACCACTTGATCTAAAAATCCTTATATACTAATCTTAATCTTTAATAACCCATATTAACATCTAACTTGATTTAGAATAATTCTTGATCATATTGAGGTGATTTTCAGAACACATGATGATGTGATTATTATCCAAAACCTTATAAAATAATGATTAATTTGAAGATTAATGAGATAACACATCAGAAAATAAAAGAACTCAAAATATGCAATATTGATGACAGAGTTTACTACATCTATGAGTTTCCTTTAAACAATGAAATTGCTTCTCATAATCTCAAATGTCAAATTACAATAAAACAAAATGGACTTACAAAGCCAAATTTGAAGTAACTCTTCAATTTCTCTACTCAAACTCAAAAATAGATTTTACTATTGACTTCCTTGAAAAATTATATGAAAAATGAGTATAATATTGACCATATTCTGAACTAGCTCAATTTTACCCTCTTTACATGTCAAACAATGCATTATGGTGCTCATTAATGGAAATATGGAATAATAATTTCATAGACAATATATTAGCACAAAAATAGAATCACCATCGTGCTCCTCTCGAGAAAATGAGAAAAATGACTATAAAAGTGCCTATGTTTGGATATAGTTCTCCTCGACACACAAATCAAGACAACACCAAAACTTAGCTTTCTCGTGGCATGCAAGTCGAGACATCCATACCATTGTTCCATACTCTGTCTCGAGATCTATGTATATCTCAATATTTTTGCCCATAAATAGGGCGCAAGCCCCCAACCATACCCATACCTTCTGCTAACATCGACATCAATACTTAATAATATTTGCAGGTTGTTTTTAAAAAGCACCAGGGGTTGTGCATTGGTAGGTGATTTATGTGTTAATTCATTGGTTATGGTGGGAGGTCCATGGGTCAAGCCCCTCAGACTCTGTTTCTTTGGCTCATTACATTTACATCATAATAAATATATTTATTCCCATACAAATATTTGATGGATCCATTGGCCATTATGGTTAACAGAGGTATGTTAAGTTTGTTGGGCATGCTAGGAGGTCAAAGGTTCAAATCCTCCAAGCCCTAGAAATTTTGATACCTAGCCCTACTTGGGATTTCGGAACAACCTCCTGGCTATGTCCATAATGACTCCAACCTTGTCTATTTCATTAAGAAATCTATTTATGGTCTTAAGTAATCTGCTTGAGCCTGGTTTGCCAAAATGGATAACTTTCTTCTTGACATCAACTTATCTAGATGCAATTCTAACCCTAATGTCTATACCAATAAAGTAGGAATTCATATCATAACACTTGTTCTTTATGTTGATAACCTTATCCTCACTCGTAGTGACTCTAATATTTTAACTTATGTAAAAACCATCCTTAAAAAGAACTTTGAAATGATAGAATTAGTATATTTGCAATATTTCCTTGGCCTCCAAGTATTGCAAACCAAGGAAAAAATATTTCTTTCCCATTCTAGGTATTATTGTGACCTTCTTCACTAATTTCACATGGAGGATTCTAAACCATTCCCTCCTCCCTTCCAATCTGGAGTCAAACTTTCTACCACTTGTACTTTTCCCGAAGTTGATACCACCTTGTACGATCAATTAGTTGGTATCCTCTTATATTTGACTCATACCCATCTTGATATTTCCTTTTTTATTGGTCTTTTTTCCCGGTATATGAAAACACCCCATGAAATCCATTGGAAAGAAGCTAAAAGGATACTTCGGTATCTTTGGGGTACAGTTCAGTTTGGGATACATTACAATTCATGGGGGACTCCTTTTTTGGTTGGTTCCACTAATTCATATTGGGTCGATGACCTTGATGATCGGAAGCCTACTACAAGTTGTGTTTTCAACCTTAGTTATGAACTTATCACTTGGGATTATAAGAAACAATATGTTATTTATCTTTCTTTAGAAGAAGCATAGTACCAAGCAATGCTTAATGCAATTCAAGAATCCTTGTGGCTTCGAAAAATCCTTTCAAAGTTTGGATTCCAATAAAAACATCCAACCACCCTCTCGTGTGACAATCAAAGTGCCACCAAGATCACTGAATATCCATTTCAACATCAATGCAACAAACACATCAATATACATATGCACTTCATAATAAAAGGTGCATTCATGATTGAGGTATTGAAGTCCTCTTTTTCCCTATAAAATATCAAGTTGCATACATTTTCACAAAGTCTCTTACATAAGTGAAGTTTTCAAAACTTTGATGTATGTTAGGAGTTCAGGAAGTTGTTATTAAGGGGGATAGGCTCTAATGAATCCATCCTTCTCCTATTGTGCCACCTTTGTAAATCCTTCAATCCTATCCCAAGTTGTTCTTAAGGGGGGATGCTAGGATATTTAGACACGTAGGAGTTAGTTAAGATCAACTTAGTCTAATGGGTCATTAGGTTAAAGTATGTTTCTTAGTGTGTTTCCTTAGTATGCATTAGCATGCATTTGTAATCCGATAGTCACAATATGTTCCTGACATAGAGTGATCTGACGACTCATATTCTACTTGATCTTAATGGCTACATTGATCTGTGGCTTGGTAGTCGATTGGTCCATGATATCTATTTAAAGAACATGGAGGATCATTTTCCCTTTGTTGATTGTTACAAACTATGTATAATGTATTTTCTTTTGCATTAATAAATTCCCTCAAGTGGTCACATTGGCTGGGGTTGTGGATGTTTCCCCGCAGGGGTTTTACGACGTAAAAAAATTAGTGTGTTGATCTTATTGGAATACTAAGAGGGAGGGTGAATCAATATGAGCACTTTTACCACTTTTAACCACAATATACAAAATTCAACTTAATCAACAATATATCATCATTATATCATGAATATAATATCAGTGTATCATGAGCATATAAATATAAGAAACATCACATCAAGTACACATTACACCATAATTTACGTTGAAACTCAAATGAAAGAAAACCACAGTGTTTTTAAACTTAGAAATAATGTTATCATACATCCTTATTGCAACATCCCTCAACTTGAGAGACACTTTTATCTCTTCCAACCTATTCCAAAGGTTTTTCCTAGGAACCATGTCAAAAGCTTTTCTAAAGTCAACAAAACAACAAAAAAGATTGGTTTTAGTATTACGAAACTCCTCTACAATGATCCTAAAGGTAACAATATGGTACAAAGTTGAATGATATATCCTAAACCTAGCCTGGCCTTTACCTCTTTTACCATGGCTTTCTAGCCACAGGTTAATCTTGTTTTCCAAAATAATTCTATAAATCTTGGCTAAAATCAGGCTAATCATAATGGTCATATAATTAGAGGGAATGCTTCTATCCCCATTTTTAAAAATAGGAACAATGAGGCTTTGTGTCCAGGATTTAGGGAAGCCCTTCTTGACTACTAAATTGAAGAGCTTGTGTATGTGAGGGATAAGGATAGGCCCTCCAATTTTAAAAATTTCAGGTTGGTAGCCTTCAATGTTCTTAGCTTTCTCGTTTGCAAGCTACTTAACCCTGAACTCTATGTCATCTAAAGAAAAAAATTCTTCCTTTGTAGGGACAATAGGAATGGTGTCCATGGAATTAGAGAACTCGTAAATACTTTTAAGGTAGGAATTCCAGTCCCTTAAGGGAATCCTATTATTTTCTTTAGTATTGTGGTTTATAATTTGGCTCCAAAACTTCTTAGGATCCAACTTATATAGTTGTGATAGTTGTTCTTTCCTTTTATTGATATAGTAACTTTTTTTTCCTTTTAATTAGGGATTTGTACGTATTGATCTTATCGATATTTAAGGACTCATTAGAAGCATCCCTAATGGCTTTCCTATCAATTTTACATTCTTTATCATACCAAGGGTTGGTAGTTCTATTATTTTGTTTATAGGACATCTCGAAAGAGAACTTGTTAATAGAAGTGGAAAGGGTAGTTGTAAAATTATGATAGAGTTCTTCAATATTTTCCTTATAAGTTAAGATATTTAATTTATTATTTAAATCCTTTAAGAAAATGTCAACTTTACTTTTGTCAAAGAGAAGATTCCTTTGATTATCACAATTCTCTTCAATGGCACTTCTATGCATGGACAACAAGAATGGTGTCCATGGAATTAGGGAACTCGTAAAGACTTTATTGTAGGAATTCCAGTCTCTTAAGGGAATCCCATTATTTTCTTTAGTATTGTGGTTTATAATTTGCTCTAGAGCTTCTTAGGATCTGAAAGTTGCTTTTGCCTTTTATTGATATAGTACCTTTTTTTTTTCTTTTAATTAGGGATTTGTACGTATTGATCTTATCGATTTCTAAGGACTCATTAGAAAAATACCTAATGGATTTCCTAACAATTTTACATTCTTGATCATACTAAGGGTTGTTTGTTATATTATTCTTTTTACAGGACACCTCGAAAGAGAACTTGTTAATAGAAGTGGAAAGGGTAGTTGTAAAATTATGATATAGTTCTTAAATGTTGTCTTTATAAGTTAAGAGATGTAATTTACTATTTAAATCCTTTAAGAAAATGTCAAATTTTCTTTTGTCAAAACTCAATTCAGAATTCTCTTCAATGGCGCTCTTGTTCATGGGAAAGTTTAGAGTTAGGGTTAAAGGTTTATGATCAGAGTCGGGTTCATGGTCATTTAAAAGGTTAATCTATTTGGTTGGAAAAACGGGGATCTCAGATATCACATCATCTACGAAACTACTACCTAGCCCATAAATACATGTCATTTGGTTGGAGTTTGGCCACTTCATTACTCCATTGCAAATTATTAGGTCTTGAGAGATGCATAGCTTGACCAACTCAGTACCAAAAAAATTCTCAATTAGGTCTTCAGAGCTTCTTTTGTAACTATTAGATAAAACAAGGTCCTCATTTATCCATAAAGGATTTTGGTTGGAATCAGTACTTAAAAAAGTATCTTGTTTAGTTTCAATCCTAGCATTAAAGTCTCCTAGCAAGAGGATATTACCTTCATTTTTCAAACTATAAATATCTTGTTCTAAATTATTATAGGGATAATTGTTATTTATATTGTTTTTCTTATAAAAATTAGAATTAATAGGTGAAAAACAAAAAATTTCTATATACATCTTCTTAGCATTGGTTTCTGAAATTTCTATGCAAATGTATTGATTGAGAGGGTCAATATTATGAAGTTGAATGTGAGGAGAAATGCTCTTTCTAATCTAACAATATATGCCTCCTATCCCTCTATGGTGGGATTTTTTGTTCCATGCCAACCAAAGGACAAATCCTTCTATGTTAGGGACCTTAGACTCCTCATGCTCCCAAGTTCCAACTAAATAGATAATATCAATATCATTCAGGATCCAACTTATCATAGGAACTTTGCACCATGGAAAGCCACGACATTTCCAAAAAAGGATCTCGAGTGTCCCAAATTCCTATTTATTATTATCCTTCTGGTCTCTGTCCCTAACAATAGCTTTTTGATTTCTAATTATTGCCCATTTTCCTTCTTTCATGACTTCTTTTACCTTTTGAACTTCCTTCCTTAATTCAGCTTGGTCTTCGGGAATGAGGTCTTCATTTATAAATATTCATGACCCTTTCAAGCTCAAATATTTACTAAGTATGTTATATTTATGGTCATTGCAACTTACTTTGACATGGATCAACCTATCTTTGTGATCAATTGTTTTTCCTAGCCTCTTTGCTTCTATGAGGTAAGTTGTATCAATTTGTGATTTATTATTTAATTATTCTTTTACTATTGCTAGTGTATCCTCCTCTTGTTGTTATTTTATACCAAAAATTATGAGGTCCCAGGATCTTTTGTTACATTCATGGTTTGGTTCGATTAACTTATCCATTTCCTCTTTGATGGGTTTGATATGAAATTTGTTTTCCATATTACTGAGGGTCAAATTGTTGGTTAGTTTTTCTTCTAGCTCTTTAATCCTATCTCTGAAGTTTTGATTTTCTTCAACCCCTCCTTCTTGGGTTGATTGTTTATGTTTTTCCATTTCATGAATCATATCCTTCATTGTCTGCAATTCACTCTTGAACCCTAAGAATCTATCCTCTATTTGAGTTTGAATGGTATCTTTAATTTTTTTTATCAATCATTGCCTCTAACTCTATTTGGAGTTTTATGTCTCTTTCTTCACTCATTTTTTCTAATGATTTTAACTCTATTTGGATTTTAGCATCTCTCTTTTCTCTCCTTTTTTCATATAATCGTAAAGGATCTCTAGGGTGATTTTGGGGGGCCTTTCTTTGTTAGGCTGAGTTTTTGAAATAGGTGGTGGAGTGCTCACATTGAAAAGAAGAGAAAAAAAAATGTAACAATTATTATTTTGGATTGACTTTAAAAATGGAAAATAATTTTTTTTAATTGATAATAATTGTATTAATTATTATCTCTCAAATCAACTTTTACTTATGAAACTTAAAATAAAAAATATTTAAATCTCTTCACGTTAATAGATTATAAATATATTTTAAATTAAAATTGAATCAAAGTAAAAAGTGACTCACCTCATTTCACATGTTCAATTGAAATAATAATAATAAACTTCATATAGATAAAGTAAAATAGTGAGCATTCTTATGAATATAATAAAATAATAAGCATTTAATTAACTTCTCATAGATAAAATAAAAGAATGAGCATTTAATTAACTTGTTGAGCATTAAAAAAAGAACATATAGATAAATTGGAATTTTTTATGCACAAAAATAAATCAACATCTAATTATGGTAATTGTTTTCTTTTATATATCTTTTTTGAGATAACATAATTATTTTTTGAATAGTTTATAATATTTTTAAATATGAAAAACAATAAAAGTAATAATAAGTTAACATTAATTCATTTATGTTAATTAAAACATTTTTTTTAATTAATTTAGTGTAATGTATTTAATTTTAAAATTTCGAAGCAATCACAAAAAATGTAGTGAAAAAACAAAAAACATAAGAGAAAACAATTTTGATAATAAAAAATAGAGAGCTATGTTGATTAAGGCTAGTTTTCATTGATGTCAACCCTTGAAGAAAGTCCAGTAGCACAAAGGTTTGGGTAATGGACCCAAGGTTGTTTCATGTATAATGGTATGTGTTTTAATATATTTGAAGGTAATACTATTCTATATGGATATTACATGTCATGTCATTTTTGGTGGTATGTGGAACGTCACATAACTCCTCACGGTTTGATAGTTATGGGATTACAAAGTTGGAGGACCCTCATATGTTGGCTTGAAGCCCCAAAAGGTCAAAGAAGTCAAAGAGCTTGCAAGGAAGAAATTATTATTTGAATGATAAAGTAAAGTGACAAAGTCAAGAAGAATTATTTAAATAATAAAGTGAAGTGACAAAATCAAATAAGATTATTTAAATGATAAAGTGAGGTGACAAAGTCAAGGAGGAATATTTAAATGATAAAGTAATGGAGAACTTTCTAATTATGGAAAGTGGTTAAGCCTAAAAATGAGGAAAATAGGTTAAGTGACCTAGAAATGGGTTAAGTGACCTAGAAGATGGAGAGTATAAATAAGAGGAAAGACTCTCTCATTTTACATCACACTTGAGCATATTGAATATCTATAGGTGACTGAGGTAACCAAATGATATTTAAGATGAATTTTAGAGGGAAGGTGAAGAAAAGAAGGCCAGAATTCAAGGGAGGGTAAATTATTTTGATGATGCTTTCTAAGGTATGTTATTTACAGGTCATCTCACTATTTTCGCAATAACCTTTTTTATAGGATGATTCAGTCGATGATATTTCTAGGACATTGAGGAAACATATCCAAGTATCCATGGTAAAAAATTCATCTTGTGGGTCGTTTTATTTTTGGAGTTACACTCCATGGAAAATAGGGTTTGTGGCTAGTCCTGAAACTAGTCTAAAACAGGTGTTTCGGGTAAAAATATCATAACTTATTCATAACAGATCCAAATTCAGTAAGACCAAATGTGTTGGTTAGAGTACAGGCTTTAGTATTCTTTATAACAGTTTTAGATTCATTCAACAAATATTCCATGCGAGTCACTCTTTACAAGTTCACTTTCTAGAATAAGCCAAAATTCAACAAGGTATGCCATTTTTTCTATAACTCCTTTTCTGAGAGGTTCCAAGTAGTGACACCTGGAGTAATTGCATAAAACACACTGAAGAAAATTGTGTATCATTTTTAGATATTTATTCATTACAGGTACATAGATATGATTATTTCAAGTTAGGGTTGTTGACTAATACAAAACTAGTCATGTGAGACTAAAGAAAAGTTTGATGAAAATGCTAGTCTCTTGTTGTTAAATTTAAGGAAGGTTTGAAGGTATGTGATCATATACACCAGGTCTATTACAGAGTTATAACTCATATTTGGATGCTGATATTGATGAGGGCTTTTGGTTGAGGTACATGTTGGGTACATGGTTGAGACAAGTAGTTGATGAGTTGGCACNTATAGTTGATGATGTTGGTACATATTGATGAGCCATAGTTGATGATTAGTTGACACATGATTGATACATACTTGGTACATGGTTGGATGCACTTGTTTATGGTACATGTTGATTACAAGTTGAGGTATAGGTTGATGCATGGTTGATGCATGGTTGAGGTTTATTGGTATGGGTTTACAGCGGTATATGTCACAGTTATAGTGTGAAATTTTTTCCATCATTCTACTTCTACTTCAGGGTGGTTGGACGGGGCAAGGACAGGTGGTTGTATCCACCTTTCGGTTATAGCTGGAGAACATAGGGGGTTGTAGCCTCCTTTTGGTTGTAGCTAGAGAATAGGGGAGTTGGAGATTCCTTCATGTTATAGCCTGAGAAACAAGGGGTTTGGAGCCTCCTTCTAGTTGCAGCTGGAAAACAAAGGAAGTTGGTGCTTCCAATGAATGTAATTCTTCAAGACATATAAGAAAAATAATTATGTGGTTTTCTCCCACTTTGGGTTTCCATGTAAAACATCGGTGTACTA
>JASDQU010505518.1:101771-114121 GCA_032191745.1 Picea mariana | reverse complement strand
ATTGTATGCGACTTTGATTTGTCAATGGATTGACCTGTCCGAGGATCAGTCCTTGTTGATTTCTCTTGGAATACTTCATTGTCAATAGCTAAGTCTTTGAAGTTATCTTGGTTAGTCAAAAAAAATATGATCTGTTCATCCCCTTCAAAGACTTTCCAATTAGAAATATTGTTGGGTACTGATGGTTTGTAGAGTAGTTCCACAATGAACCGGGAGGCTTCATAATATTCCAGTGGTGATATCCTTGAGGTGGCGGTAGCTATAGAATCAACAAGAATGTTTTTTTTTTCTCAGGATGGCTGTGATATTGAAATCTTGAAAATGCTCCATTAACCTATGCACTTCCTATTGATAATTATTTAGGTGTGGGGAATTGCAATGTATAGTATTCCTTACTTGTATAATGATAATTTCAGAGTCTCTGGAAACCTTCAATTCTTTGGCATTCAAGTCTATGGATTTCTTCAATCCTTGCACTAGAGCTTCATACTCTATGGTGTTGTTTGTGCATTCAGTTTCTAGCCTACATGATAGGAAACGACATTTTCCTTTAGGATCAATGAGGATGCACCCTGCTCCTACCCTTCTTGCGATTTAGATCCATCGAAATATAGGATCCAACATTGAGGGAAAGATGTGTCGACTTCCTGCTCCCTATTACTTTCCTCTTTCCCTACTGCTCGCTCCGGGATTTCTAACACAGGTTCTTGTCAGAAGAGGGTTTCTTCTATTAATATTGGTGATTGCTCTTGAAACACCATTTTAGAGTTATGGATAAGAGGGATATCAGAAAATAGAGGGAAGAAGTTTTCAAAGTAGGAGTCGTAGGAATAATTGCCTAGCACAGTGAACTCTGTCGATGAAAGTTCATTCAAGGCTTCTAGGTCAGTGACGGTATGTTTCAGATACCTTTCCCCATCGATTCTAATCATTTTTTTGTATCCCTTCAGTGGTATCCAAAGGCATGCCTAGTCTGTACTAAAGTATCTGTTTAACTTCTTGGACCAATCTCAACTTAGTAACAACCCATAGGCCTATAGGATATCTACTAAAATGATGTCAATCACTTGCACAAACTTGGGATGTGTCACTATTCTGATTATTACATCTTTGAGTTTCCCCATGACCTTAACTTGGGTTCTATCTAGCTGTATTACATGTTTATCTCTCTTGAGAGGAATGAAATTTACTTTTTTGCAAACAGACAAGGGCATAATGTTGGAAGATTCTCTTGAATCGGCCAAACAATTGTGGAGGTTCCTATTGAAGAATTCAAACGTTAAGAGGAACGGTGGAACAAAAGGTTTTCCCTTCATATCCTCCGAGCAGGTGTTTACAATTGGTTTAATCACCAGATCTGCGGAAGATAGATTTCTTTCCTGACCATTGATAGTCATAGGGTTTTCTACTGAGTTCAAATCTTGTAGCAGAAAGTCCTTCTGCTGAGGGATCCTGCATATGTCCATAACTGATATATTAGCCTTTGACATCTTCAAATCTTCAACTACGCTGTAATCCAGTTTGGGTGATTCTCGGGTATGGATGCTTATAGGTTTTTTACTTGGAGAAAAAGGTGGTTTCGGGTGGTTGGGAGTTGTCTTACTTTTCAAAGTTTGGGTGGCAGTGATAGCTTTTGAGACAGGTGGACCTTTACTTCATTTTTGCACAACCGAGATTTATGTGGGTTATTCTTGAGATTCAAACTGGTCGTCAGAAGGCATGACTAGGTTGGGGTCCCATATCAACATGGTTGTATCTTCTAGTGGATCAATCTCTTCCTAATTGGAAACATTCATAACTGAACTGGTTGGTTGTTTGGTCAGGGAGACTTCGTCTAGAAATTGATTGGCCATCAAATTCATGGCATGCACCCATTGAGGGTAGTCTCTTTCAGAGTGGTTTTTCTGGTGATAAGTACAGAAAGAATCAGACACTACATTTCCCAGATCAATATTTAAGTTAGCTGGGGGAGGGTCAATTGTTTGAAAGACGGATTTCTTTTAAAGAAAGGCTTATAGGGCCTTTGGCCTTGGTTTCCTTCCTCTGAGTTTCTCTTCATGTCTATGATCTTGTTCGATAACTTCTTGACCATGCATTGTAGGTCTTCTATGTCTCCATTACCCTTGTCGAGAATCTGTTATGATTGCTTTCCTGGTGGTCTAGTCAAAATGAGTCCTCTCTTGGAAGGAGGTTGAACTTATTTCTTAACTAAAGAGACCTGGCCTTCCTTACAACCTTTCATCTAGAATTCTACCATTTTGGCTTCTTCAAAATTCTTAGCTAGGGTTCATTTGGCAGCCCTTTTCACAAACATGTAAATAGAGGCTGGGAGCGCATTAGCATATACTTCGATTTGCAGCTCCTGAGTAGGTTTGGCTTTAGGATGGAACTTTTTAAAGATGATTGTGAATTATTGATTGAAATATTTGACCCTTTCTTTCAAACTCATGGTGGTGGTGAAAAACTCAGTCATCAGAGCTCCCGTAGTAGTTTCTTCGGAAAATTTGTATAGAAAATCTTTCTGGAACTTCGTCCAGCTAGTTATAGATCCTATCGGCAGATTAAAATACCACATGGAAGATGATTTTTCAAATGTATAGGGGAAAATTCTGCATACTACGTCTTCATGTTGGACATTCATAATTTTGATCGCTAGTATGAACTTCTTGATATGATCTTAAGGAAATCCTAAAGTCTCAAGGTCAAATTTAGGAAGTAGCTTCTCCGGGTGTCAGGGAAGATTATGGATTCGTCCCGAGATGGGAAAAGCATATCCAACCAACCAAGGTTGATTGTTCTAGGGTGGGTCTCCCCTTTCTTCATCATGGGTGTTGTTTTCTTCCATATCCTTTGACTTCGAGTTAAACTCATCTTCTTTCGAAAAATCATTTGGCTTAGAGACGTCGCCGGCTGGCATTTCAGGGATCAGATTAAGAGGATTTTTTATTTCGGTGATCGTGAAATATATTAAGTCTTCTACCGTGTGAACGAAAACCTCATCAGGAGTATTGACTACCGATATGCTTGTTTGTTTTCTTCGAGGGAGTATCAGAGCTAAGGGTAACACACTGATCTGTCAGATGTATGCTCTTGTGATTCTTCTAAACCGATTTAATTCCTCATGAGGAAGAGCATAGGGTATATCAGGGAACAATTTTTATTCCTTGGGCTGGGGTGATTTACTCGTTTCAGAAGTACTCAACATGTGTGGGATATCTTGGGAATGACTAGCCAAGCATGTGGGTTGTTATGAATCTATAGCTTGTTTGAAATACTCTGTAAAATATATATTCAACCACTCATTCTCAGGACCTCCTTCTAGTGCCAATTATGTTGATGGGTCCTAGATCCCTTGATTCAATAGTAGGAACCAAACCTGCCACCAAGGCCCAATTACACTCTGCAATGTTTAATAGTGGAATGGTTCTCTAGATCTTGCGATCCGGCCAAATTATCAATGGGCTTTACGTTTTCTTGTGAAGGCTATTCCTTATGTTTAGACTATATCTTTTTTATTTTCTCTTGGGTGGGACCTATATGAGATGTAAGTCGGTATAAACCAACTTGGTAACAAACATGAATAATTTTTTACTACTGGGGAAGAGGTTGAGCTATGTATAACCCGTTGCTCGAGCATGCAGATGGAAATTTTATACCACATGCCTAGTACTAATACATTAACCATGTGATCATCCAATTACTATCTGAGATACTAATTATCAGAAAGAAAACAAATATGCG
This sequence comes from Picea mariana, assembly GCA_032191745.1. Taxonomy (NCBI): domain Eukaryota; kingdom Viridiplantae; phylum Streptophyta; class Pinopsida; order Pinales; family Pinaceae; genus Picea; species Picea mariana. The sequence continues at coordinate 110,380 of JASDQU010505518.1, read as the reverse complement.
ATAAGATAATGGCAGGAAAAATAATTCATCTACCATAATCATTCATCACAATAACACAACGATTCATCTTCATATTTAAAGAAAATAAAAACAAAAACATTGCACCTGATAACTTGAAAACAAAATTAATTTCTCTTACTCATTACAAAATCATTCATGAAACGAGATAGGAAATAATTCTTCCCCAATTCCAATCACACATGCAGACGATGAAAATAACTTTATCTCTGGTCTAGAAGGATTTCTTTTTTAATGGTAGATCATAAATAATTCTTAACAAAACCAAAATAGAGTAGGTTCTTGCAACAACCATCGACCTGGTACTAGTTGGTCAACGTTCTTATTTATAAAATAATGGCTAATTGCAATTTGAAAAAACAAAATTCACCATGTGGCATCCTCTTCTAACATTTTATTTAACAGTCAAATCAAGATATCGCTTGAAAGGGGTGAATTTTCTCAAACTCTGACCAACTGATAAACATTTCCTCGCAAGTTTGGGCACATGCAAATCTATGTTGTTCCATCATGGTGCATAAATTCCTCTGACCTCCACTGCATGCGCCTAATACTTCACCACACTAGTGTTAAACTGTTGTAGCATAGTCAGAGCCTTCATCATATGTTCCATAAATCGTTGCACTTGTATCGATGCTGCATCGGTCACCTTCGCTAGCTCTTCGATCCATAATGAATCCTGCTTGGTATGCGATTCGACTATGTCACACAAGTCGACTAAGTTGTTGGGGTTGTCGAAATCGGGGAGATTGATATTCTTCATCACCTTGTTGATCCTCTAACCCAATTTCTCTCAATTTTCTCGGTGAAGTCATGAAGCCAATTTTTCTCAATGGTCGGAGGGATCTTTCTTGCAGTCGGAATTAAAATCGTTTAGAAATTGCTTACTAGGAAAAATATATGAAGAAAATGTAAGCAGGAAGAAATGAGACTGATGCATACATGTAAATCTCAGTAAACTTGATTGTTTGATACTTATGTGATCTCTGCGACCTTTCAAATTACCAGCTCCATCTTTGTTAGCACTGCCACTTTTCTTTAGTTAGGGTGAGTTACATTCGCACACCATAGCATGGTATATTAGGTATGGAAAACCCGAGAGTTAAAGTCACACTAGTGGTCGGTTGGCCCTTGGGGTAGAGAAAATATGTCAGAGATGAAAATGTGCTAAAAGTATGAGTAAGTTACCAAGTGATTGGATACCGTCATAAGAAAAGTCGTTAAATGCTTTAGATCGAGGCACGTTTATCAAACAAATGTTGCATCAATAAGCACATCATCGATCATCAGCTCATTATGGAGGCTAGGGAAATTAAAGGAGTTTGATATGATCATACCACACATCCTCTACAACTCCTGTCGGCTACGTCTCACACATCCCAGATTATAACCGTAGCGTGGATGTGACGTAGTAATTCTTTAAAACATCTCATTGCAAGGCATTTAGTGTTCCTTGGCACAGTTTGGCTTACTACCCTGCTTCGCTTTAAATTATAGATATTTTGTATGTGTTCCACGCAGTATTTGAGCTTATGCACCATTGGTGACTTGTCTTGTGAGCCCAATCCGATCAATTTTTTTGCTTTGAGCCTTTGTTAAGTCATTCACACATAAGGTAGATACTCTATCGTACTATGGGGACTCCTCCAAATGCAAGATGGGGCTTGCGAGGTAGCCAAAGCACTAGGCTTGACCCACAAAACACTTGGGACTCATTCTTATTTGCAGCAGGTGTCCCCAAGACTTCAAAAGGAAGTTCCTACCTTCACTCGAAAAGGATGGTAGCACCTCAAGAGGAGGTCAATGTGGAGGAATTTATGTCATAAGGGTACAAGTTGGAAGCCATGTCCTCTCAACAATAGACACCGTGGAGGAGAGGAAGGCCCAGGAAAAGTAAGTAAGTAGGAGGGGAAGGTCACATCCCAACTGATTCGTGTGCACAATCATCCATTGAGGAGTTCCTAATGCATGTTATTTGGCTAGAGACTATCAAAACCACTAGTTGAGGAAGCAGGAGTCGGACGAGAAGGACAGAAGCCTCGGGTTCTAATGCTTGAAATCCTAATCAGTAGTTGGATCAAGCACAACTCACCATAGCCGAAATTTATTAGGATAATAAAGAATTATGGTGACATTTGGCAGCAAAGAACCTTGAGGTGTCAGCAACGAAAGGTCATGAAGGAAGTGAAACTTGGTTTAAGAGGCGGCTTCGAGAAGCATAAGATACGATTGTGTAGTTGTGCGAAGCGCAAAGGGTGTTGGAAGAAAAAAAAAATAAAACACTACACGGAGCGCCGAGCACCTCGGTAGAAAGTCTGTGCATACAAGAGACATGATTGGTGGACTTTGTTTTGTATTCTCAGACGTGATGCATAATTTTGATAATTTTCCTTGTTTGTTGTAAAAAAATTCACGTTCTCAATGTAATCGGGTCAGTTGGCCAAAAGGTGATTGTAGTGTTTACTGTATGTAACCTGAGCCCAACAGAAATCTTAATATATAAAACCTCAAATATTTTCGAAAGGATTCTAGTCATAGCAGTTGAATGCATTGTTTTCCCTTTTTTTGCGTAAATATATTGTGTTCTTTGTCTAATCCTCTTGTAAATTAGCCTTGTTTTTTTAATTAGCGTTTCTGTGAGTTGCTTTTCATTTTCATTGATATTTTTCTAAGAAAAAACTTTCGATGTCGATTGATGCTGACATGGCGTCACTGACTCGGGGATCATCAAATAAAACCTGGAACTCAGCTCGTGGGTAATGGTTGGACTCTGGACTTTGTTCATGTTGAAAGCGTTAAACTAAGCTTGACATTGCGATTGTTGATGTCGGGTGAGTATCGGGGATTGTTCTTCATAAATAAAATTGACGTGTAGTTTCCTTGTGGGTTATCGTCCTTCGAATCTCCCGATACCGAAAATGTTTCGAAAGTCGGTGATTGGCGATTATTATTTCATTTTAGTTCAACACTTATTATTTTAACCTTTCGTCGATGCTGAAGGGATCGGGCATTGGCGATATCCTTGGTGAAGTTCGTTCGCAAAAGAAAACGTATGTTCATTGACGTCGATGAGGATCGACGGTCGACGACTGTGGTGTTTTCGAGTGATTTTCTTCCTCCTTTAATTCTTTCCGATGTCGAGTCTACGAGCACGTCAGGAAAGGTTTTGGTTGTCTATTCTTCAGTTCTTTAAGTCATAGATTTTCGCATGTCCAAAAAAAATAAAAAATCTAAAATGAAAAACAAAATGATAAGAACATGCAACATTTTCATACTGAGGTTTAATTTAGACAGTGCAAAGATCAAGTGGTACCCAAAAAGCAATAAATTGAGATAGGATTTATAGGGTGTGTTGAGTGCTCAACGAATGGCGACTTACTAAGTGAAAGAAAAATCTTTGTTCCTCCTTCAGGGCTTGTCTGATGTAAAAAATCTGGTGGAAAACTTACTGGTTTTAAATTAGAACCTCTTTTACCCTTGCATTTGAAATTCTCCAGTTGATGCTTTCTAGGTTTTCTCGTGGGGTTTTAACCTTTATTCCTCCTTCGTTTCTTGTAACCTTGACTCATGCCTCTTTTACAAAAGTATAGAAAATAATTTACTGACATGGAGGCTTTAGTTACCTTTACCCACTCGCTTTGTTGTTGCTCTGCTGCCAGCAAGCGCCCATAGCCCCAACAGAGTCACCCCGACATCACAGACCTTGCTTTGATGCCAGCGAGCATCCATATCCCCGATGGAGATATATGAATACCCTCTCCTACTGTTCACTCTTTTGATAATGACAATTTTATCTCGGCATAATGCTCTGAGCGAGTGGGAGAGGATGGTGTCTCTTTATTTTGTAAAGTGAGATGGTTTAACTTGGAATATTTACTAGCTTTGTCTTCGAGGTTCATGTAGTCCTTTCCAGTTTTCCTTCTTTCCCTCAAGGTCCTATCAAACCACTAATCATACACTTATGACATTCCTCTGAAGTTGTTCATTTGCATAGGTTAGATAGAGGGATCATCAAAGCAACCACAAGTCTCTTAATGCTTCTTATGTTGTAAGTCAGCGACGAGTTAGGAAAAGGGTTTTCTATGTCGCATGATTCAAAGTCAACCATTGTCTCACGGGACACAAACTTCAAAAGAAAAAAATTCTAGAAAACGAAAAGAAAACAACAAAACCATTTCGCAATCATGAAATCACTCATACAAAACATAAAACACATTTTAATTTTAATTTTTGTTTATTTTTATTGGAAATATTGTTTTAGGGCTTAGCCATTTATTGGGAGGGAATAAGGTTCCCCCATCAAATTTTGCAATCGATAAGTGTCTGCCCCAATCTTCTCATCCCCCTAGAAAGGTCCAATCCACAAATTCTCAAACTTAGAGTGTTTCCCTTTTGGCTCATTTCCTCTGTCCCATTTCAGGATTAATTCTCTTATTTCAAAATTCTTCTCTTTAGCCTTATGCTTATCAAACCATCTTTTCACTATCTGTTGGTGGGCTATGAATTTTGATTTATCCTTTTCCCTTTCTTCTTCTACCATGAGAAAAGTGTCAATTCTTTGTTGTATGACCGATGCATGCTCCCCTCTGGAATCTTGGGCTAGTTGAAGAGATGGGAGGTAAAGCTCGTTCAGGAAAATAGCTTCATGTCCATATACCCAAAAGTATGGGGAATTCCCTATATCTTCTTTGGGTGTGACCCTATCAGCCCATAGAGCGTTATGGAGTATATTATGTCAATTCCTTTGGTTGTCTTCAACCATCTTATTTAACATTCTCACTAGGTTCTTGTTAGTTGATTCTGCCACCCCATTTCCCCATGGATAATAATTTGCAGAGTACCTTATTATGATTCCTTTGTCTAGAGAAAACTTTGTCAATTAGGTGGAAAAAAAATAAGCTGCATTATCAAAAAACATGACAGAGGGGACACCAAACCTTGTGATTAGCTGTTGCTCTATAAATTTGATCACCACCTTCTCATTTACACGAGTCAGAGGCATGGCCTCTACCCATTTTGCGATGTAATCGGTGGCAAGAAGAATGTACTTGTGTTGTTTTGAAGAGCTTGTCATAATTTCTCCTATGATATTTAACCAGGGGTGATTTGAAGAACCCCCCCTAAATTTATATGTATAATAAATGGGCGAATCCCCATGATAAATTGGAAAAATTGAAGGCTATTTTAGCAATAATATAAAATGTATATATAATTTTTTGGTGAATCTTTTAGTCAATTATATAATCTTGTAAAATATTGGCGAATCTTTCACTGAATTATAAAATCTTGTAAAATATTGGTGAATATTTCACTGAATTATAAAATCTTGTAAAATATTGGCGAATCTTTCACTAAATTATAAAACCTTGTAAATTCTTAGGGGATCTTGCCTTAATGAGGATTTAGTTTTGTTTTATTTTTACATACATAACTATGTGATGCACCACCCACTCACCTCCATGAACCCTAATTTCAAAAATGGCATCCCCATACCCACAACCACAAACTCTAGCTTCTCAACAAAAACCAAATTCAACAACCCAACAAATGCAAAGAAATGCCAATGCCATTCTTGATTGATTAACCCAACATTTTCAACAAAATTCAAACTGAGCACGGTAAGAAACGTTGACACCTTCTGAACCTTCACAATTGGGCCTTACAAGTTTGCTTGGAAATATGTGTCACTTAGATTCATTCATACTCTAGCAATCCTAAAACCAAACATAATCTAATCTGATCTACTCCTAACCTAACATACAAAAGTTCTAATAGATAAATACTAAACTTAGATAACCCACTCTTAATGAAAAGTACCTAGATGGAAACAGACTTGGAGCAACATATATATGTGACAATACCTATTCAGGCCATCAAATGTTTCATGCATGCCTAAATATGCTATACCAAGCTAACAAATTTTTGTTGCACTCAAGATTAATTACAAAAATCATACTTCCTTGAAATTTAGACTATAGTAAGCAGGTGCCTACAAAGCATAGACCTATAAGAACACCAACACTTTTACATAAATGCAAGGATAAAAAACACAAATTCACTTGTTCTTACAAACACATTCGCATTTCAAACAGTTACCTTACAAGAAAGTGCAAAGTTCAAATCTATTCACATTTTCACCTCTAACAATAAATACTCACTCAAAGGAGGACAAAATTAGGTTAGAGTGGATTGCAAAAACCAAATTCAACAACCCAACAAATGAAAATAAATTTTGATGCCATTTTGGATTGAGTTAAACCCAACATTAACAACAGAATTGAAACTCAGCAGTGTTAAAAAATATGTCACCTTCCTCTGTGCCTTCACACTTGAGCCTTGGGACTTGCCTCTGTATCATATTGTCATGTTCTTCTTCCGTGCTCTGTTTCACTAAATGTATGTGTCTCTTAGATTCAATCATACTTGACACCTTCCTCTGTGCCTTCACCCAACATTTTCAACAGAATTGAAACTCAACAGTGTTAAAAAAGATGACACCTTCCTCTGTTCCTTCACACTAATCCTTGGGACTTCCCCTTGTATCATATTGTCATATTATTCTTTCGTGCTCTGTTTCACTTAATGTATGTGTCTCTTATATTCAATCATACTTGGATAATCATAATGACAAATAATAACTCAATCTAATCCACACCTAAACTAAGATATATAATCCCTAATACATAAATGCTAGACTTTTAGATATCCCACTCTTAGTACATGTTTTTCCTAGTTGGCGCTTGCATGTAGTCTAGAGTCTAGACTATATCATAGGTATTTGCAATAACAGGAAAAATATTCTCCAACTCTCTAAAGGCCACATTTCTCCCTAACTCAAAATGTTTTGCAAAATTTGAAAAAGGGAAACTCAAAAGCCACTTCTATCATACAACAGATGAAGATATCCTTTATAGATACCAGTAAGGTAAACATGCTTTGCAAATCATAGTACACACACAAGTTCAAAGAACACTTTTATAATGTAAATGACAAAGATTTAGAGCTTAACATTGTTTCTAATATAAATGAAAAATATTTAGAGCTTAACAATGCAAATTATGAAGTATTTTCTTGATTTCTAACTTAAAACCACTAATTCCATAGACTAAGCCTTGGTAGTGAGTAGTAGAGAAGTAGTCTCGGTCTATAACTCAATCCATGCAAATATCTAGCTATGCTCTAGAAAAAAGGCATTGTAAAAGGAGTTCAACATGGGCATCCTTAGATACAAATATAAAGGAGCATGGTTAGCACTAGTAGAAAGCATATCATAAAATTGCATCATTAAAATGAGCTTAATGAGAAGTCTACCAACCCATTCTCAATGTTCCTATTAGTCATTTATTCTATATAGTAAAATTTCTCACATTCACATTCCTTCAATTTTTCCCTTTTCTAAGCATATGCTTATGTCTATTATGCTTTGCATTTGCCACAGGTAGATGATATGTGATACCTTTTCACATTTAAACATCTAATCATGAAAATATATTTACAAATTCTCATTAAGGCAGTCTGTGAGTATATACAGGTCTTTGTTAATGTAGAATGGGTTGGAGATATAAACTGTAGAAATCTACAAGTGGTTATGTTTTTAACATATTTGGTGGAGAAATCAGTTGGATGAGTAAGAGGCAAGGTGTAGTTGCATTGTCAACTACAGAAGCCGAGTACATGGCATCCACTCATGGAAGTAAGGAAGTTCTATGGGTGCAAATATTATGTTCGAGTATTGGTTTTGTTCAGAAAGAACTAACAATAGGTTGTGACAGCTCAAGTTCAATTTTTCTTACAAAGAACTTATATCACCCAAATTTTGTGGCTTGTTTGGAAACATATCTCCCCACCCTCAATAACTTATGCGAGAGTGAGATTATTGGTACCTCGCCAGCCCCGACACACAATTGGAATACATGTCACAAGTGGGATTTGAACCTGGGTGGGGAGGATAATGGCTCTTCCTCTTAACCACCCAAGTTAGATCCCATTTATTGTCTTATCTTATCTTATGTGTCTTCTTTCATTTTGTTTAAGGATTGTTGTTATGTCATTGATGTCGTTAATGCATCCTTCTTGTCATTATGTCTTTAGCATTTTGTCTAGGTCTTTTGATCTAAATATTGTTCCAATTAAGGTCTATAAAATCAAAACAACTAGTTAAGTGACTCAAAAAAGAATAGAAATTGCTCCATAGAGAAATTTCTATTCTTTTATGAGTCACTTAACTAGTTCTTTTGATTTCTCTTCTTTTTTTGTTATTGTTGTGCTAATTTCTCTGTTCCCATATAATCTTTTGTATTTGTTTGTGATAAACAATAGTTGATCCTCATGTCTTTGTGCATACTCTTTATCTAAAAGGCCCATAGGTATTCTTGTGGTTGGTATCAGTTTGAGTCAAACACTCAATGTCTTGGACCCTGTTTCACAGCAACAAATGTTGTCTAATGGCAATGTGTTCTAAGGAGCCAGATACATGTCACAAGTTCCATCCATTTATGTAGTTATATTTGAGCTCTGAGCTTTGGTAGCTCAAAATCAAAATTTTATGTTTGAGGCTAGTTGGAGGGATGTTGTTCAAAACAAGATGATTG
>JASDQU010505518.1:90577-101700 GCA_032191745.1 Picea mariana | reverse complement strand
AGTGTGCTAAGAGATATATAAATATTAACATGAAAGAAAACATATCCCTATCCAATGAAACTCATCTCATTGAAGATTTTCTAAGAACACAACTCGTAATTGTTTGCTCCAAGGGTAACCTGGCATTTTCATTGTTGCAGAGAACTAGAGATAAGTGATCAGAAACAACAAATCTAAATTTTGATAGAGTGTCTAGCTCCCCGTCTCACTAGGCATAAAATATGAGCAAGCTCATATTTGCACTTCATATGACCTTACAAAGGTTTAATATGATTATGCTCCCTTTGTGTTTCATAACTGTTAGCTTTGGTTTTCTGATGGTTTTACAAAAAAAGTTGACGGAAATAAAATATGGTTCACCAAGTTCATCAAGAGCCCTATGTTGGTGAAATAGTTAATAGAACCATTAAAACAAGATCATTTCACAAATTGCAATCCAAGGATGATAGCACACTCTAGGATTTTTAATACTTACGATCCAGGGCAAGAAAGCTCATGTCCATTACATTTCTCCCATGTAGTTACTTCATCAAACCAACTGTCCTATTTTTTAAACAATACATAAATTTTATCCTTGATGACAATCGCTATACATACATAAAGTACAACTGTTTTTCTTGAAAAAGAAATAATTCTTCAAAATCTCGTTATGATGAAGAAGTAAATGAGCGTTCTACCAATTTAACTACATTTTTCAGATGAGAGAAAGGGGGACACATACATAAATGTTTTTTTAAATTGCCTCTATCATAACCTCAAGGTCATTGTCATAAAATTATTTCATGGCTTTCTCGATGATGAAACTATCCCATACCTGTTGACAATCACATAAACAAAATATCAAGTACATCAAAATGTGAGTGAAGAGGTCAACTAAACTTTGAAATAAACCCTCAACAATCTTCTTAATACATAACTAGAACACATTTTACCTCTAGTTCCTATGTCCTGCTAGCCATTTTTGTCTGGACAATATAAATGGTTCACCATTAAAGGACGGTATGCTTTGAGAAGATGAAAACAATTTAATACATGGTCTTATTACATTTTCCAATCACTCTGGAAGTATTGTTTGAGCACTAAACTATTTTGTTTCCAACTATCCTGTGAATCAAAAAGGGTCCTGTATCCCAACCATAAGTTTCTCAACAGTTTCCTAAAATTTTTCGGACCAAGTAATATTATCAGCAAAAGGATCCATCTCTTAAGACGACATCAGAGGAAGAAGTTTCCAGATAGCAAAATCCCTTTTCTTAATTGGCATAAAAAAGGAAAACTCGGGATAAGATGCCTGTTAAAATGTAGATCTTTTCAGGCTTATAAATAGAACCAGAATTACAAATCTATGCAATTTGGGAATAGTAAATAGGATGATTTGGGTATAGTGTAGGATAAATTAGAAGGAAATCATAGTCAACTCTAAAGAAAAATAGAAGGAAAATGACATCAATAATAATGTGGCATCGGAAATTGGGGAGACATTATAAATAGTATTTCATTAGTTTACTACAAGGAAGAAATCCAATGGAAATATTTCATTAGGTTACTATATGGAAGAAATCCAATGGAAGTGTGATAGAGAAATAGGGCACCTTGAGTATGTAGCAGGAAATGCATAAGATTGAAGTCACTTTATTAATATCTAAGTTCTTTGTCTCCCTATGCATATCAAGGTTTTGAGGCTTCTGTAGTATTGTATGGGGATCTCTTATGATTCCTAGGCTACAAAAAATGAGATTCCTAGGATGCAAAACATGATATTCTATAAGTTAGCAGTTGCCAACAATTGCAGTACATAGAGCATTCTATATTGAGAGTTTCCAACAACTGCACTACATAGAGCTTGCTAGATTGCACCTAGATCTGCAGATATTCTCCCATGAATCTAATTGCAAACTATTATGAAAAGGTGTTTGGGAGAAATTGGTTACATTTTTATAAGAAGATTATGTTCCTATAAACACGTAAGTAGGGGGTTTACAAGAAATAAAATGAAGATAATCTTATAAACATGAAGCCCATTTTATTTAGGCTAGCTTAGTGGAGTTTTGAAAGAGGTTGCTAGCTGCTATAGCCTAGGAGCTTCTAAAATACACTTGAAATAAAATGATTCTATCAAATCCTCTGTTGGATTCTATCCAATCCCTTGTTTGGTGTTTCTTTGTTTTTGACAGTATATGTTGCTATCTTTGCTTCTTGTTGAGAGTAGAACAACTTTTGAATTAATAACTTACTGCAAATACACCTGACTAGGGATTAATTGCATGGGTAATCTACTACTCATCTATAATAAAATAGCACAATAGTTAATTGAGAAAACATGAGTAACAAGTGTGGATGTTTCCGTTGCATGGGTGACAATCTAGAACAAAATAACAGAATAATTATTTGTAAAAACAAGGGTAACGAGTGTGGATGTCAGAAACATAGTGAATGTACAAGGGTACTATAGCTTCTTGCTGTTAAGTCACAGGAAAATGGTATGCATAACAGACATATTATACTTTTTGGGGGGTTGCAAACTCTATGCAGCTCACCATTGGGCCAAAACAACTACATCAACCAATGTCTGCACATTTTGAGCCTGATGGACACAACCATACCAACTTCTACAAGGGGCCAACCAATGTCTTAAAGATGTCAAAGAAAAATAGCTATATGGTGGAAAGTCTAAGATGAGTAGTATATAAGAATTTTTTTCTTTCACATTGATGTTAGACACACAATAGGACTGAGTCATTTTTTCTGAACTTTGAGACCTTTTACCTTTCTTGCTAGAAGATAGAATTGAAATAACAACAATGTCTTATAAAGAAAATAAAAAGATGAAATATGGGAACATCATACTTCTTAATCAAATTCCCAGGAAGAGTACTTACATGATGCAAATTGCACTTCCTTTTGCATATACTAGTGTAATTGTGCCTAAAAGAAATAAAGCTTTGAGATATATATGAGATTTAAGATTCAGAAACAAAATCCTTACTCAATAGTCGAGGCTAATTGTCTAACAATTAATGAAGGAGGGATTGAAACCATGGTGAAGGCTTTTGCATAGGCCTCTTCTTTTGCAGGATCCTTCTTTGGGCTCTGAAAAATAACACAAAAATCCACATTACAAATCACATTTTAAGTACATTTCAAATGATACTTATGCAACTTTGAATGCCCTTAGTCAACAAATTTTTTTGAACTTAGCAAATCCAATCTAATGATTAGAAACAAATAAACAGTAAACTAAATATCAAGAATAATAAGTAAATGTACAACTTTGATTTCCTTATTCTAAATATTGCATGGGGATTGAGAGGTATATAATGTTGCAAGAAGAAAGAGATGATGAATTCTTGTGGAATACTTTAGCCACTGCCACTCTGTTGAAACATGGAAGACAATGTTAAAATATTACACCAATGGTATAGTTAAGGTTCATCTTGCTATCCAAGCCTTCTTTTAGGCCCTTTAAAACAATCATTTTTCCAACTAACTTGACATTTATAATCAATATTATATGATGGCCAAACCTACCAAACCATGGGTTGCATGAAAGAAAAAGATCAAATGTTACAGAACATATTGGAATTAATTAGCTGGCCTTTCAAAAGGCCAATTAGCCATCAATCAACAAATAAAGTACATTTTGGAAGCCTTTTTAATGAAGCAATTTATATTGGAGAACTTGTAAAACTGGAACATAAGAGAAATTTCTAAGACCATCCTGTAGTGTTGATCTTGGCAGTCAAATCAAGTTGTCACGAGTATTAAAAAGATGAAGTATGAAAACGTTACGAATGATTGATTTTAGGTAAACACTTAAGCAATTTTGAATATAATGATTGTCATATATCAAAAATATTAGACCTCAAACAGATCATGTACAAAGACAACATTTAGGAGAAAACAAGGACATTAGTGAAAAACATCAACAGGTGTATTCATTTGAGTACATCAAGTTGGAGTGTCTAATGAATTTGTAGATAAATGGTAAATGGTTGAGTAATTTATCTGGAAACAAGCTAGCTAGCTCTTGTAGCAAATCTAAAACACATACTTTAATTGTTTTATAGTGCCACTACCAACAAGAAATGCATCAGTATATCTATACTAAAGATACCATATTATGCATCCTTTATTGTTTGATTAGTGCCCAGATTCCAGAAAGGAATAAAAAAGGGAAAATTTAAAGAATATGATCTTATATTGCACTTAATTCTAAACAAGTGTACATCATGGATTACATGAGGGGGAAAAGGAGTTAGTGATGAAGCACCTTCTCCCTAAATAAGAAAGAATAATAATAAAGAGAGGTTACCTCCATCTCTAAATTTGCCACTGCTGCATTCGTGCAGGATCCTTCATCTAGAGTTAGTGGTACAACATATATATCTTGTTTTCTATCCTTCTCCAATATGAATTGCTTCCCTTGTTTTACTATTGCAAAGTAAAACCTACAAAACTCCTGCTCCCCCATTTTCTTGGGTACATGTTTTGTACTCTCATTCTGCAAATTTCCTTCATGTTGCTGTAAATACAAGTTGTTATGGTTATCTTAGGTAGAAACTAGATTGTAAAATGTGAAAATCAAACAACCACTACCTCATAACAAGAGTCTATACTGATATTTTCTCATACAAAATCTATGTTCCTATCATATACATCAAGCAGAAAATCAGTTGTATATCCCTACATCTGATTTTCACCAGGTATAACATCTTCATGTTGTAATGAAACCCTACAGATCACATGAGACATAATCAAAACATGACCTAAACCAATGCCTCAAAACTGGAGATGATGGTAGCCTGAACTTAGCAGATCGATATCCAATTCTTCTCTGGAATGCACAAAACAAAGACCTTTAGAATAATCCTCATAAATATTCTACCTCGAAACTTCATAAACCCTATACAATTGTCACTCTGACACATTAGCACATGCCTTAATATGAATTTCTTTTTCAAAATGACAAAATCGGTGGTGGTCAACCGTGAATATCTGTCAATATTATGTCATCTCTATCAAATTTGTATTTACTCAGGTCGGCCCTTCATTTCCACAATTTTAACCATACTGGGACAGGTCAACTTAATGTCTTCAATCGAAAATTTCACCAACAATACCAGCCCATCTATCAACCATAGTATATGGAGTAAGGCTACAACAGTGTTAGATATTAAGGTTTCGTTGAAGAGGAATTTAGTTAGGAATTTATCTAACTCTCTTATGTTCCTATTTCAATCATTTGTGGCATAATATACTGATCATTTCTAGGTTGGATGATGCCCAAAAATAATGAACAAAACCTTCAAATTACCTCAATCCTTCTGTTGCAAAATCTAGGTAAGAAACTTTCATTTTCTATGCAATGTCCTCCTCTTTTCTGGCTAGAAAATGAAATTTAGACTGCCATAGGCAGCCCAAAAACAATGTGGAACAAAGGTCATACTATCAACCATATCTTTTGACATTCTCAAAAAGAACAGATTGGAAATACTTATAGTGCATCCTTGAACTGTTGATCCCAGCATTGGTTTAGTGCTAACATGAATTTTTTCTTATAGTTGTTGTTACAAGACCATACCAAATTGCATACCATTCTCTAACATCCTTACTTTATCACAAGATACACAGAAATGAAGATCTAACCTGTCCCATGCGTGATCAGCTCTGGAAAGACTCGCTTACTTATACAACCAAGGGAGTCTTCTGAAATATGCTTATGAAAGAAATGCCCAATACTGGAAATAGATAACAGGTCCACTATGCTTCAATTATGAGGTAAATATGAGGTCTGATGCTGTTACTATAGGCATGAAAATATCCAATCAAGAAATGCACAAGGGAAACACAAATAATGAGGATGTTCTAAGCCAAATTTGCATATGTTGGTGATTTGATGCTTTGTTTTCAGTGACCTGTTGGTGCTTTCATTCTCGTTAATTTTCCAGGACATATTTCTACATTCTAGCAAACCAATCTTAGCTTCCTGGGCCAAGCATAAATTTGTATGATAGACATGAAGTGTGCTAGTTCATGCAATGTGAAATGTAGCATTAATAATAATATCATCTGAGAACCATGATGTGATAGAGAACGTATCATAAGAAACCAAAGAAATCAACCAAGAGCATGAAATCATCAAGAAGAAACCACCAAGAACACCAAAGGATCCTTCTAAGAGGACCACCATGCTCAACCACCCTCAAGACAAAAATTAGTGTGTATAGCCCTACAATTGATTTTCACCAGTAATGAAACCCTGAAGATCACATGAGACATAATCAAAACATGACCTAAACCAATGCCTCAAAACTGGCGATGATGGTAGCCTGAACTTAGTAGATCGATCTCCAAGTCTTCTTTGGAATGCACAGAACAAAGACCTTTTGAATAATCATAAATCGGTTACCCCTGAGATTTCATGAGAAATTTTTTGATCCCATGCGCCTGAATCATTTCCATTACCATAAAATGGGGGTGAAAAACCTCTAAATCATTTCTATTACCATAAAATGGGGTAAACAACCTCTGAATCATTTCCATTACTAGAAAATGAGGGAAAAAAACCTCTGAATCATTGCCATTACCAGAAAATTGACGTGAATGGGAGGATCTAGCTCGAATTTTAAGGGGTGAAAATGGATCTCCATGCTCTTCCCTCACAAATATATGTGGGCTAAGGGTTATATATATATATATATATATATATATATATATATATATATTTGGAAATAAATTTGGGGCTATATATAGGTAAACCCAAAAAACCAACTTATGTAAACAATTTGCCCAACCAAAATTCCAAACCTCTTAATTTCGCCCCTAAAATCACCTATGTATTTAACCCCCATTGCTCGAAAGGCCTAGAAACAGTAACACATTGAAGTCGGACTGCTGCTTTCTTTTCTCTCCCGATGCTCATTTGACAAAATTTACAGTTTCTAGCATATGTGTGAGCATCTTTGAACAAAGTGGGCCAGTAATAACCAGCTCGCAATATTTTATGAGCGATAGTGTCTCCTGCGAAATGTCCACCAATAGGGCCATCATGGAGTTCCTTCAGAACTTTGTCTGCATCTTCACATTCGAGACATATTAATAGTACCCCGTCATAGTTAACTCGAAAGAGTACCGAATTTATGGTTCGATATTGTGCAAATTTTAACCTGATAGCTCTTATTTCCCTAGGGTTGAGATTTTTTGGGCAAGTCCCATGGTGTAGGAGATAATTTAGCTTCACGTAGAAAGACTCTTGTCCTGGGGAAATGTATGAAAAATTTCCACACCATAATGCCATTTCATTATCCTATCCTGAATCTTCATCTACTTGGTCCTGGGCTTCGGCTGCAAGTTTGCATAATCCTTTCCATTTAACCAGTTTGGCAGGTTATATATCTAGATTAAATTCCTGAACTACTTCCATCCAATTCCCTCTTCTTTCCCCCATCTCTTGTTGAGTGAATAGGGATTAGACCGCAAGGTGAGTAACAATTACTTTGGTGTGGTTCTTGATGATGTAAGACTTGAAGTGTTTTGCCGCTTTATAAAATGCATAAGCATGTTTATCTATGGAAGGATAATTTAGTTCATCTCCTTGGAGGTTAGTACTCATGAAGAACATTGGGGCCTCATTTTTATCATCATTCTTCTCAGTCAATACCACAACTAATGATTGGTCGGAGGTAAAAGTATAGAGGAGGAAATCTCTGTTGAAATCAGGACTTCGTAACACGGGGGATTGTGATATAGCAGTTTTGATGTTACTAAAAGTGTCTTTTCCCTCATCATCCCACTTAAATTTGACATCTTTTTGGATCATCTTTTGCAAGGTTTTGATAGTTTCCACAAAATTGGGAGTGAATTTCCTCACAAAATTGATTTCTCGAAAAAGGATTGCATGGATTTCTTGTTTTGAGGCAACATGAGTTGAGCTATGGCCTTAATTATTTCTCGGTCTATATGAATGATTGCTTGAGATATGATATGACCTAACAACTTACCCTCCTCAATGCCAAAAACATTTTTCTTAGGATTTAAAGATATATCGTATTTCCTACACCTTTCAAAAATATGAGTTAAGTGTTGGATGTGTTCTTCTTTGTTCTTTGAATACACAGTTATATTGTCCAGATAAAATACCACACACTTGTTGATTAGCCCCAAAATTCTACGTCCATGGCCCTATGGAAGGTTTCTCCTGCATTAATTAACCCAAAAGGCATGTGTTTATAAGCGAAGGTTCCCCACTTGGTTTGGAAAGTAGTCTTCAAACAATCTTCCTCTGAAACTAGAAATTGGTTGTATCCTGAGAAACCATCCATTAGAGAGAAAATATCTGAACTAGACATGGTCTGTAGGAGTTTCTCCATTGGAAGGACTAGGTAATATTCCTTTTCTGAAGCTCTGTTGAGGTTCCTAAAATCTATGCATAAGCGCATTTCTCTAGACTTTTTCCTCACCGGAACTAGATTTGCTACCCACGTGGAATGCCTAACCTGGAAGATGGTTTTGGCATCCAAAAGTTTCTTCAATTCTTGATACATGAGAGGTTCCAGGGATGAGTGATAATTTCAGAGCTTATTTTGGTAGGTTTTCACTTCAGGTTTTAATGGGATAGTGTGTAGAATGACACAGGTATCATAAGTTTTGAGATCTCGATAGGACCATGCAAAGACATATTGATATTGTCTGAATAGTCTGAGATAAGCCTTCCCTCCTTATATATGTTCGTACCGAGGATTATAGTTTTTGTATTTTTCGGGCTTTCGAGGTTTATAGTTTCATGCAGGGGACATGAACTACTGGTCTTTGGAATTTTAGGCCCCTTGAATCGTTCTTTCAGGTCAAAAAGATTTTCCAAATTATCTATTTCTTTCTAGACTGTATGAGACTTTTATTTGTCAATGGGTTGACCTATACAAGGATCGGTCCCTGTTGATTTCTATTGGAATACTTCATTGTCAATAACTAAGTCTTTGAAATTATCTTGGTTAGTCAGAAAGTTTACGATCTGTTCATCCCCTTCAAATAATTTCCAATTAGAAATATTGTTGTGCACTGATGGTTTGTAGAGTAGTTCCACAGTGAACCGAGAGGCTTCATAATCTTCCAGGGGTGATAGCCTCGAGGTGGTGGTAGCCATAGAATCAACAAGAATTTTCTTTTCTCTGGGGATGGTTGTGATATTGAAATCTTTAAAATGTTGCATTAACCTGTGCACTTCCTGTTGATAATTCTTTAGGTGTGTGGAATTGAAATGTATAGTATTCCTTACTTGTCTAATGATAATTTCAGAGTCTCCAAAAACCTTCAATTCTTTGGCACTTAATTCTATGGATTTCTCCAATCCTTGTACTAGAGCTTCATACTCTACAGTGTTATTTGTGCATTCAAACTCTAGCCTACAGGATAGGAAATAACGTTTTCCTTTAGGATCAATGAGGATGCACCCTGTTCTTGACCCTTCTTTCGATTTAGATCCATAAAAATATAGGATCCAACATTGTAGGTAAGGTGTTTTGGCTTCCTGCTCCCTGTTACTTTCCTCTTTCCCTACTTCTAGCTCTGGGATTTCTAACGCAGGTTCTTGGCAGAAGAGGGTTTCTTCTGTCGGTATTGGCGATTTCTCTTGAAACACCATTCATATTTCTAGGCAAGAGGGACATCAGACAAGAGAGGGGAGAAGTTCCCAAAGTAGGATTTGCAGGAATAACTGCCTAGCATGGGGAACTATGTCGATGAGGGTTCATTAAAGCTTTCTAGCTCAGTGACGATATGTCTTAGATACCTTTCCCTATTGATTATGATCATTCTTTTGTATCCCTTTAGTGGCATCCAAAGGTGTTCCCAGTCTGTACTAAATTATTCGTTTAACTTCTTAGACCAATATCAACTTATTAACAACTTATAGGCCTCTGGGATATCTACTACAATGATGTCAATCAATTGCATGAACTTGGGATGTGTCGCTATTCTGATAATTACATCTTTGATTTATCCCATGACCTTAAACTGGGTTCTATCTAGCTGTATTACATGTTTATCACTCTTGAGAGGAACATAATTTAATTTTCTGCAAATAGACAAGGGCACAATGTTGGAATATGCTCTTGAATCGACCAAACAATTGTGGAGTTTCATGTTGAAGACTTCAAACGTTAAGAGGAACTGTGGAACAAAAGGTTTTCCCTTCCTATCCTATGAGAAGGTGACAGTTGGTTTAATCACCTGATATGTAGGTGATAGATTTATTTCCTGAACATTTCTAGT
Source organism: Picea mariana (assembly GCA_032191745.1). Classification (NCBI taxonomy): domain Eukaryota; kingdom Viridiplantae; phylum Streptophyta; class Pinopsida; order Pinales; family Pinaceae; genus Picea; species Picea mariana. The sequence goes on along the minus strand of JASDQU010505518.1, from coordinate 91,431 downwards.
CGTAGGGTTTTCTACTGAGTTCAAATCTTGTAGCAGAGAGTTCTTCTGCTGAGGGATCTTGCATATGTCCATAACTGATATATTAGCCTTTAAATTCTTCAAATCTTCAAATACGTTGTAATCCAGTTTGGGCGATTCTATGGCATGGATGCTTATAGGTTTTTTACTGGGATAAAAAGGTGGTTTCGAGTGGTCGGGAGTTGTCTTACTCTTCGAAGTTTGGGTGGAAATGATGTCTTTTGAGACAGGTGGACCTTTACTCCACATTTTCTCAACTGAGACTTCTGTAGGTTGTTCTTGAGATTCAAATAGGTCATTGGAAGGCATGATTAGGTCGAGGTCCCATACCAACATGGTTGTATCTTCTGGTGGATCAATCTCTTCCTGATCGACAACATTTATAACTGAACTGGTTGGTTGTTCGGTCAGGGATACTTCATCTAGAAACCGATTGGACATAAAATTTATGGCATGCACCCATTGAGGGAAGTCTCTTTAGGAGTGGTTTTCCTGGTGATAAGTATAGAAAGAATCAGACACTACATTTCCCAGATCAATATTTAAGTTAGCTGGGGGAGGTTCAATTGTTTTGAATGACGGATTTATTTTAAAGAAATTCTTATAGGGCCTTTGGCCCTAGTTTCCTTCCCCTTCATTTCTCTTCATGTCTATGATCTCATTTGATAACTTTTTGACCATGCGTTGTAGGTCTTCTATGTCTCCATTACCCTTGTCAGGAATCTATTATGCTTGCTTCCCTGGTAGTCTAGTCAAAAGGAGTCCTCTCCTGGGAGGAGGTTGAACTTCTTTCTTAACTAAAGAGACTTGGCCTTCCTTACACCCTTTCATCTAGA
>JASDQU010505518.1:25916-42391 GCA_032191745.1 Picea mariana | reverse complement strand
ACTAGAACCTGCTTGAAAAATAAACTGCATAGGATAGAGGAAAACCAAAAATTTCTCTTATTCCCCTGTTTGAACTTTATCAACTGGCTCTTCATATTCTCCAGTAGTGAGTTACACGAGTCATATATTGTGGGTCTCATACACTGCTCTGCATAGAACATGAGCAACCTCAATGCCTGGTGCAACGAGACCGAACTTGTGATCTTGGTCAATACAAGGATAATAATATTCAGGATGAGAATGTTTATTTCTCAGATAGGGACTTAAATCCCTAACTTAGCAGTCCTTGCTACATAATGGGAGTCAATGTACTCCTCTATTTTCATATCGCTCCCTGCTCCCCGTGATTTGATGTTTAAAACCTCTACCCGACGTGATAGACCAATAATAAAGTAAATTTCCTCTACTTCAATTATCAATGGTTGCCCATCGAGATTGAAGCTTTCACTCTTAGGTTCCCAGTAACCCAAAAGCATCTCGAGAAACCTCACCTGGGCTATCATACCTTTGAGTGCCCAAAATGTATAAAATCCACATCTCTTCAAGGCCATTTGGGCCTTCAGATCTTGATTTACAGCAGCATAGACCTCATTGTGCTCTCTCTCTCTCTCCATTCAAGAACCATCCTTCCAAGGACAAATCAAAATTTGAGTTAGAACCCTTGAAATTTATTGTTTATGTGCCTGTACGCAGTTTACCTCACTTACAATCAAATATATGATTGGCTACACGCATCCTGCAGTTTACACAGGCGCGTATAACTCATCGTATATGCGACCCTATGGAAGACAACCCGTGTACACCAAAATTCACATTTTGCGCCCTCAACAACTAAAAATTTGGAACCTAATTCAAAAATTTAATCCATTGAAATTGAAGAGGAAGGGAAGTAGATTTACCTGATCTAGATGATTGCCAATTTCATTGTTTGATGATCCTGCAATCGTTGTTTGAATCTCATAGGTATTTTGGTCCAATTTTCACTATTTGGGTAAAAATAAAAACAGTATAGTAATTTTTTATTTTGTTACTATTTATAAACTATTTTTACCCACTTTCTATAGTTTTAAGCCATTTTTTCCCTTTCACACTCATTAAATTGGAATTGAAAGGTGGTGAGTCTTAGTTAAGATCTTTTCTAACTCGTTATCAAAAAAGTGAAAAGATGGCCAAGTGAAATTTTCTTTTTCACACTCGTAAATTGGTTTTGAAAAGATGTCTATTTATCACAAGTTTATCCATTTTTCACACCAAGTAGACTAAAATACATAAAAGGGACATTTTATGGTGTTAAGTTGTGATTGCATCTTATTCCCTTGCTTGCAGTATTGAGCCTATAGCCAGATCTCACTTTGTGTTATAAATTGTTTGCCTCAGTAGATTTTCATCCTCAACCAAGCAGAGCCTCATTTATACCCTTCATAATTTGACACCTTATACCTAAGAGGGAACATTCCCTAGAGTTTCCATCTCCCACATGTGTTTCCTTGCATTGAGCATATGTATGTTCCACTGCTGGAACTAGTTTTGCTTACTTGTGACACTCATTTCCTCATCTGTATCATAACATTCATTTGTCTATGAAAAAACAAAAAAAAGATGGGTGGGGAGGGAGTATTATCTTACATTGGAAACATTCGTGTTGCCTTTGAATAGAGCACAAAGTTATTGAGTCCATTCATCATCATAATTTTGGGATTAGTATGGCCTTAGAAAGTTGAGCTCATTACAGAGTCTTCTCTACTGAATGGTTACACTTCGAGTGCCTATAGATAATTTCATTGATGCCTCCTTCATCTTATGGTTTCATCATTGGGTTTGTGCTGTCAAAGTCCTCCATATGTCTCATGTTCTTATTCAAAGGAATTCTATCAACCTATGTTGGCCACTCCTCAGAACTCTTGACTTTTCATGTCGGACATACCCTCAGTTTGTCTTAGAATCACATGGTACTGTAGTCCTATCATGCACCCTAGACATACTTTCATCATTGGTAGGTAACCTTGAACCCAATAGTCAACGTTTCATCATTGGTCATTGACTTGGTGGTTTCCCTTATGTTCAATGGAAAGACATCTATTCACACATTGGAATTCATGTAGTGTCTTGGATTCCATTAGCCTTACTAGTGGTATCCTCACCTTTTTCAGAAGTTTTCATTATTCGATGCTATTCATGTTGGTTCATGAACTTGTTCTTCATCCAATTTCCACCAAATCATGAAGCTCCTCATTTGTACCTCATGATGAATGATGAGAGATGCCTTAATGCTCTCCTTTCAGTGGGTCTCTTTTCATCGAATTCAACCCATTTATTCTGGAAATGAGACCTAGAGTCTTATGAGTACCTTGAGTCTTTTAGTCATCAGTGGCGAGATCTCTCGCCATCATCAGTTGGGAATACATCAATGTCTCCTGATCAATGAATTCTTCAGGTATTCAACACTGAATCCTTTATTCACACTTGTAAGAATGTACTCGGTGCCTTGATACCTACTTTCATTATTGGTAGGTTGTCTCTCATTTGTTAATGGTATACATCAATGATCGATAATCAAACGATGTCTCATTGTGTTCGATCTCAACTCCTTTATTCACATGATGTATACTTGAACCCTTGGCAGATTGTGTAGAATATTTGAAGACATCACTATGTGGTCACAACTTTCTTGATTTGTTGCTTCCTTTTCATTGGAATAGTACCTACATGACTTCAGTGATCATGGGAGATCAGATTGTACTCCATGGTATAAAAATATCTTCAGATTGGTTTTGAGACTGGTTCTACTGGGCCTTGTTCGTGACTATGACAACTATTGACATGTAACCGCATTTGTGTTTGCCTATTCATGGACATGGACACTTGTTTGGTATATTTTCACATGGATATGGAGTGTAATTTTATTGGAAGCCATGTATACAAAATCAGTGCATAATTTAATTAACAACTAGTTCATCTAGTTGGTTCCCTACCACTCCACTTCTAGGTTGTTATAATGTATTTTGGCCATTGCAGATACTCCTCTAACCTCACACATTAGGGGGCATCTGTTACAATAATATTTTCCTCACCCTATGCAACATTGCACAGAGGGCCTTATTCCATTTCCCTATAAAGACTTATCTTCCATGTTGATAAAATCTAGAGACACAAAAAAATTAGTTTTCCACATGTACGCACCTTGCACACTATACAACATGTGTATACATAGGCTGATCCACTTCAGCCCATGTACATTGGGATTTGTGCCAGAAAATGAAAATTAAATTTCAAGTTTTCATGTCACGATAAAAGATCTATGATCCTTAGCCTTCCATATACTAGAAACATTCCGACTCGGCCCTTCAATTCCATTTTGAAGGCTATAAAGAAGCCAATTCCAAGATATGTAAAAGAAAAAAGAATTCAAATTTGAGAGCAAAGTTACTCTGGAGGAATTATTTACTTCATATTGAGTCTGCATCCCTTTTTCCTTTAAGTCTAAACACAATCTTCAGCCCCCAAGAGATTCCCTTCTTGATTGAGAACCTCATTGTTTCTCTCTTATGAGCTTGCCTTTTGTGGAGGATTGAAGTGGTGGAGTCCCAACTTGAAGGAACTTAATTTCTTGGTTTTGATCCATGCCAACACAAAAGTCTATAATATTTTCACTTTTGCTGATCATTTATTAATAGAAATACTCTTTGCCCATCAAATTGATATCTTGCAAATATATTGAATTATTATTCCATGGGCATATTTGTCATGTTTATTAATGGATTATGATATCTAATGTGCTAACCTTTTATATTACCACCATATGCTTGTTTTACTTGTTTTTTGAGAACTTGTTGTAGGTACATTACTTTGGGTCAAAGTGTTGAACGATGGACTTCATCGAACATATGGACGAGGTAGGCCTTTTATCTTTCCTTTCTAGAATATTTGTTTATATAACATACTTGAGAAGAGAGTTGATTTCTACAGTCATTTCCATCTTTTGTGGTTCAACCTAGCCATAGAGAGATTTTCCTCGTAACACTTAAAAGTCATGTTGTTGAATCACTTTTCAAGTGATCTAGAAGAGAAATAGTTTAGCCACTCTAGATTCAATATACATGCACATGAAAAACCAAAACAATAACCTTTTTGGATCCAAATGACAAAAAAAAATTCTTCGTAACCAAAAATAACAAACTAATTGCAATTAGGTAGGAGAATTGAATATGCATTGATTGAATTCTAACATAGTTAATAACATGAATGTAAATGCAATAAACATATAATAAACAAACACTATGTTAGTGGAAAAAGAGTAATATGTTGATGTTTTGGTAGTTGTGGGAGGTATTAACCTCCATGGATAAACCTTTGAATATAATAAAATATTCTGGAAGCAATAGAAAACCTAAATAGATGTGTGAAAACCATGGAAGACAAGTTATCTCAGCAGAATAAGTAATATTGAAGTATTATATGCAGAAAAGGACAGGTCGGCCCTGCTTGAAGAGACACCTATTCACCTCGCCATATTAGTATAAATATAAGGCTCTTGAGCTCATTTGGTAACACACTCACACTCAAGAAAGTGGCACGCAATTCTAGAGGAAGAGTGCACTTGCAAAAACTACAACTTGGTACTGATCTTAGTCTGTGGTTTGGGACTTTCTTCTTGGAGCACTACCTTTGGATAAAGGTTTTATCTCTCTCTCTCTCTCTTTCTCTTGGTTATCCTTTGGTTCTAGTGCCTACTTTCGGAATAATTCTATCTTTCAAAGTTTACGATGCTCAAGGGTGGCTTTGTGCCTATGGTTGGGTGACAATAATGTGACAGTGTCTATGGCTAAATGAGAACAACATTCTAACAGGTTATGGGCCCTATTGAGTCTCCATTTTGACACCTTTATTATCCTATATTACCCTCTATCTGAGCCTATTTTACCAATTCTATGTGTATATAATTGATTGTTTCCTCCAAAAATACACTTGATGACCTTGTCCATATGCATATAAAGGTAAGTTACAATTAAGGCATGATTTGCTTAGTTTTCTTGAGTTAATTCGATTAAAAGGTTGATTTTGTATGATCCTAATCGTTTGACTCTTAAGCAGTTTTGATTCGGTATCTCACCATTCCGGTACTAAAGCTATAGCGTGATCTAGTACTTCAACTACAGTCTATTTTGGTACCAAGTCTTGCACCCATTCCGATACTTTCTGTGTGCCTAATCCAATACTCATGGTGCGACTGTGTCGATCCGGTACTAAACCCCTACCTACAGAATTCTAGTACCAACATTCTGGTACTGGATTTTCACCTCTATTCTAGGTAGATAATGATGAATCTAAAAATTTGGGGACCTGGGTTTTGTCCAGAGAGGTGTTTTCATGTGGACATGTGAGCCATAATTCCAAGATATCACACTTTTGGACCTTCATATCAGTGGAATGATTCAGCCTAAAATCGTCAAATATTTCTAAATGATCATATTTCACCTTGATTTTCATGCATTTGGAAACATATCTTACAACACCATCAAAGGAGTTTTTAGAAAATCTATCCAGCGACAAAACCCATAAATCGTTTCTCAAAATTCACAACGGATAATATATTGAAGGATCTTTAACCCAAATTTGTAATGTATGGTGAAAAACCCAGATTTTGTGCATAAACAGTTTGAACAAATTATGAGTTGGGGGATTTGTTCTGATCCATCCCCATTGAATTTCCTTGTATAAATATGAAGGAAGGATTACTGAAAGGAAATGAATTGTTATGTTGTAATATTGGTTCTTGGAGAAGGATGTATGTTGTTATGATGGGAAATGAAATGTTGAACTTTTGATTCACTTAATGAATTGAAGGAATGCAAATGTTGTTTTGTGCAATTCATGGGAATAAGTAAAGTGCTTTAGTCTACAATCTTTGTAGAGGTGACTTGTTGGTTCGGCAAGGGCCCACTTCCCCAACCAAACTAAACCTCCCTGTACAATGCTTTGCGTGATTGTGTGAGTGTGAACATTTAACAATTGTATGTGTTGTCAATGATTTCAAATACATTTTAAAGTTCAGCATAGAATAATTTTCTTCTGAATCAGTGTGAGTAATTAGATATTGGACATAATAGATAGTTTCCTTTTCTACTTTTGAAGATTTACATTTAATTGACAAGAATCTGATGTGTGGAATTTCTAAGCAAAGAGAATGTTGTTTTGAGTTTTCAAGTGTGGTGTTCTCACTGGTATAGGAACCATAGGACTTTATCTCTTATATTCATGTTACATAATGAAGTCTCTCAGTCATATTGGTTGCTTCCTGTACTAAAGAAGGTTTGATTGAATAGAATATAGTTGGGATTGATTTCTGTTTAAGAGTGGATAAAGTTGATTGTTGATTACTATTTTCGATTGCTACAGGGAATAAGATCTTAAGTTCATCTCTCCATTTCATAATCCTAGAATGAACAGACTTGTCACCTAAGAAAGAACCCTTTGATTGATTGTTTTCTTGAGAAGTTTTGTTATCAGTTTTCTCTTCTAAGTTTGAAGTTGTGTGAAGCATTTGGATATTATAAAACATAGTGTTATGTTATTAATTGTGTCTTGATTGATCTATACTCATCAGACATAGGAACCTATCTATTATCGACACATATAGTGCATCAACTCTACTGATTACGAATCCTGGGAAATAATTTATGTTTGGTAATATATTATGCATATAATTGCACCAACATTTTGGTGTCATTGTCGGGGACTTGTAAACGATAATAGATAGTATTTGAATCAGATTGCTTTAATGGTTTTGGATTGGTTTTATGGATGAACTAAGGGTGGAGAGAAGACGATAATACGTGAGGGAAGAGCCTGCGCATCCACTTTGGTGGGGTCGCTCCAAAGTTAGGTCGCCCTCTCTTATTTTAATGCAAGTGTGATTTTCCTTCTTTTATGCAAATTTAGTTTTATTTATGATGAGATAACTTGTGTGAACTGATAACCTGGTGACAGGAGGGTCCTAGTAATGCAAGGTGTTCAATTTTGGTGTGTTTTATTTTTAAAAATAGTTTTAAAATTCAGATCTTTGATGATAAATCATTTTTGGGGTGTTGTAAGAACCCTCGAGTACTAATTTGTGTTGCGAGACCAGCTAGAGTAATTCAACCAGCTAGAGTAATTCAAGAATGATCAAGAGCTTGAAGAATTTTCCTCCAAGAGATTTCTCACATTATAGTAGCAGCTGGGATATCCGCCTCTCAGGAAGAGCATATCTTGACATCAGTAAAGAATTTAGTTGTCTCTCCACAAGAAGATTTAAAAGTCTCATCAGATTCCTCATGTCAATTTGTTGAGGAGACTACAGAATCATGGATAGTATTTGAGGGAGAGAAACCATGGGAACCTGGGATTGAGGATTTCTTAGCATGACTCTCATCAGATCCTGTATGTACTCCAAAGACCAATCATCTTTAAGAAGATAATCTGCGTAGCATGGAAAAGGAGGACATGTTCTGTGACCTAAACAAAGAAGAGAAACAAGAATATAGTGATCCTATTGAAATATGGTTTCAATTAGTTATTAGGTCACACCACTCTTTTAATATTCATTATTGTTTGATGTCATCATCAAAGAAGTTGGTCCTTCATACTCCGGTATGTATTAAAGTTTATCTTTTAAACCTGAGTATGGATATATTTCTAACCCTATTACGCACATGGCTTCACTAAAAGTATTCCTGTACTTGAAGGACATTTTATTTTGTTAAATTAGAGTAGGATAGTAACTAAATAAATAAATGTTGCAATACAACCTATCTTTCATACTTTTCAAAAATGGGAATGTCAAAAGATGATAAAGCAATCAGTTTAAGGTCTTTTGTTCCTATAGTATATTTCATTTTAAATGTTATGATAATTTTGTTTGGAATCATATGAGAAGGGAATCTCTTCATCCTCTGAATGCACACATAATACTGGAAGGGTTTCAAAAGTGGAGAAGGCATCCTTGTCAATGAAAGATAACACTTAAGAGAGTACTTCATGACCTATTTCTTCAAAATTCTTCTTTTTCCTTAAGTTGTTAAAGATGATGCATTCGTGCTTTATCTTTAACTATCTATTTTAATACTGCTATTTCACAAAGATGATTAATTAAGTGATGAGTTTAATAGAATTTGAAACTGAATGCTAATTCTAAACTATTTTATTCATAGCTAATAATTCAACTTTTTACATTTTCCCTAAATTTTCTGTTTTTAAGCATGAACAAAAATCTAGTTTTAATAAGTTCTATTGGTTTTCTTTTAGCATATGTTCACAAGCCTATGATAAGCCATTTTTTTTAGCATATCACATTTTTTGCATGAGGCCATGAAAAACCTCAAGTATGGGGGAGTGGTTGTTGAGACAGTAGTAGTTAGGTTTATTTTCTAATAAAATGAAAGTGGCAACAAAAGCAGTGTTTTTCCATCATGATATTTCAACAGAACAAATTCATATGTTTCTTCCTGCAACAACAATGATTGCTAGAATATTCTACAACTTGATACTCAGAGTATGCCAGCCACAATGAGAAGCCTACAAATTCCATTTTACAGAATACGCCACCAGGTACCTTATCCAATTCTCATTGAGTATCATAATGAAATTATGTGCTCATATGGTACTGGATAACATCTTTGTGATGTTTCGATACTGCAAATATTATCTATGTGTTGTTCCAGTACTGCAATGAATTAAACTATGCGCTCATCCAGTACTGGGAAAAAATTAGTGTTCATTTGGTACTGTGGGAGAAGGTATGCATTCATCTGGTACTAGGCAAGAAATCTACGTTCATCTGGTACTAAGGTGATCCGTTAATGGTAATGAGGTGTTGGTAGTCCTTATCCTATATTCAATGTTTTTGTTGCTTGATTTAAATTCTTCAAGTAATAGGACATATAAAATGAACGTTTTTTCATTTTATTAAGGAATTAGACTAATTGTGTATTAAACATGTGGTTACTCTCATACATCCTCCTACTCTCAATTATTGCATGCTCCCTACCATGAGCTTCTGCAAGCCCTCCTATACATCTCCTCAAATAGAAATCATTCATCTTGTCACTCTTTTTTTGCCCCCTTTATGCTCTGGTACCGCTCTGTTCTGGTAATACAGAATTATGTTTTGGTACCGTCTTGTTCCAATACTATCTGTTCTAGTACTGTAGAAACCTGCTCCATTACTTATCTGGTACTGATGCCAAAGTGATATGATATTTATTGTAACACTTCCCTGGCCGTCATCCAACCCATTGGCTGGGCAGATGCTACATTGCGGAACAACATCATTTATGCTTAATTAATAACATGCATTTAAAACAGGTTAAACACATTTAAACTTAGATTCAACACAAAATTACTGCTAACATAAATAATTTCTGGAATTAACATTCATTCATATGCACAACAAAATACCAGATAAATATAAATACACAAACATGCAACACATAATTAAAACATCGTCTGGTACTTATATTTGAAATGGTGGTAATTCCACCAACCACATGCAGGCCTTCCACGAACCTCCCAGCCTTAGACCACACTGCTCATCAAGTTCAGTAGTGGGTCACCCCTGAGCTGGGACTAAGCTCCACCCCAAGGTAAGGAATCCTAGGCTAGGCTGAGGTTACAGGGAAAAAAACACAGAATGACTGGAAGGATTCTTCCCAGGATGCCATCTTATGCCCACTACTGCCAGACTCTCATTCCCCACATGCCTGTTCCACTCGGGAGTATACACCTTCACAAGAATAGTCCATCGGTGCTACGCCTCCCTCTCTAGGTCTCAGAAATAGGTCGGATCAGAAAGTCTTATATCCTGAAGCTGGTGCTGGACACTCTCTGGAAGAAACCACTTCCCAACAAACTCTCTCACCTAGAAAGAGTTGCTCACAGGCCTGAAAACCTGCCTCTTCCAACAACAATCACCTCCCTCACCTAGAGAGAGGTTACCCATAGGCTCAACATAGACTTACATTGGCCAGTAAGACACACACAGTCCAACACTATGTGGCCACAACAACTAACTGGGAAAATAGACACATGCTTCCCAAACAAGCTCTTCAATCACGGGATAGACTCCCAGTTTTGGTTTCGGGGTTGCACCAAGTGTACAAACATTCCACGCACAGGCTCAAATTGTTCAGACAGAGGTTGTACCAGCTATCTTAGAAATCAACACAGGATTTTCATCTTTCAGGGTTGCACCAACGTATTCTTGCAGAGGTCAGACCGTTCATGTTCAGATGGTCAGGTAGAATGGAGATAGAACCCCCATCACAGCTCAACTCAACAGTTTTATCTGCATGTGCTTGGGTTGACACTTGTCACCCATGAAACTACATGCGTTCCATCAGCATGCGTTCCTCCCCATTTGGAAGTCACTTGTCCTTGCAAAAGAACTTAGGATAAAACATATTATTCACATGTCTTTTGGAATAATATTAAAATATTATTCCCCAAGGACTTAAGCCCCTAGGCTCAACACTTAGTCCCTTTTCCCACCTTCCAGCCCCTAATCCATTTCCCACTCTGTGGAAGCTTAGTCCCCCATCACTCATTCATCATGGTTGGTCTACACACGGCGGTGTTTATATTTTTATTAATGTTCTACATAGATACATATACAAAATTGAGCTCTTGGCCTTCAACACTTAGGCTCTCTAGCCTAACAATCACATAAGACCACCAACTTATATAAACTTTGCTGACCAGCCTATAAAAAAATTTTACAACTCATTTCGTAAACAATATTTACAACAAGGCTCGACCTTGGGGACATTACAATCCCCCTCCCCTTATTTCTGCACTGTCCTCAGTGCAACTTTACACAACTTCTGCAAGCATTTCAAAATTTTCAAAAAGATGTGGTTACTTTGCCCGCATAACATCTTCATGCTCCCATGTTGCGTCCTCAAGGCCGTACCAGGTCCACTGGACCTTTACAATCCCTATAGCTTGATTCCGGAGCTGTTTGTTTTTCCTGTCCAATATGCACACTGGATGCACTTACAGGACACCTTCAGGTTCCACATGAATCACATTCCAATTGATAACATGATTAGCATCAGGTATATATTTCTTAAGCAATGAAACATGAAACACATTATGTACAGTCATAGATGCAGGTAATGCAAGCATGTATGCAACTGGCCCAATCCTTTCCAGGATTTCAAATGGCCCACAAAATCTTGTTGCCAACTTGGCACAACTTCCCAGCTTCAGGGAAATCCTGTTAGTTTTCATTTTCAGGAAAACATGATCACCCCCTTTGAATTATCGGTAGGTTCTGTTCTTATTAGCATAACTTTTCTGCCTGTCCTAGGTAGCTTTCAAATTCTGTTTAATTTTTATCATTTGGTCCTCCATCTCCTTGAGAAACTCTGGCCCAACTATTGCTCTGTCAGTTTGATTATCCTAGCTCACTAGAGTTTTGCACTTTCTTCCATAAAGTGCTTCAAATGGGCTCATCTTCATTGATTCATGATACCCATTATTATAGGCGAATTCTACCAAATGCAAGTAGTCTTCCCATCTTGATGGTTTGTCCATCACGTACATTCTCAACATGTCCTCTATTACTCTATTCACCCTCTCTGTCTGTCCATCAGACTCGGGATGATACGCTGTACTAAAATTCATATTTGTTCTGAATCCTTTGAATAGTCCTTTCTAGAAATTCGAGGTGAATTTTGGGTCCCTATTAGACACAATCGTTTTAGGAATTTCGTGCAAGCGTGCCACTTCTTTTAAGAATATGTTAGTAACATCTGTTGCCTTGTGAGTGGTTTTCAGTGGAATAAAACGGGCATCTTTTGTAATCTTGTCCACCACAACCATGATCGAATCGTGTTGCTTGCTCATTCTAGGAAATCTTGTATTAAAATCCATGGTCACCACTTCCCACTTCCATTCAGGAATGGGTAAAGGCTGCAACAATCCTGCTGGGTGCCTATGTTCAACCTTAACTTTCTAGCATTCCATACATCTAGCAATGTATTCAATGATCTCTCTCTTCATACCCGGCCAAAAGTAATGGCTTTTGACTGCTGCCACAGTCTTATGATATCCAAGATGTCCAACACAAGTCACATTATACATTTCTTTTAGAATCACAAGTTTCAATTCCTGGACATTGGGTATATACACTCTATCTTTATACAGAAGTAATCCATCAGCTTCCAAGGTGTAACTTTTCCTTTTTTGTGGCCTTTCACTCTACTGTAGCTTTTCTTCCAAATCTCTGTACTGCAAATATTCATTTGCAGCTTCCAAAATTATATTCTTAATATCAGTCTTGTACATGCTAATGGATGTAGCATGTAATTCATGCACTTTTCTGCTGAGTGCATCAGCCACCTTGTTTTTCTTCCCCTTGATATGCTCGATATCAAAGTCATATTCACACAGAAATTCTAGCCACCTGCATTGTCTAGCATTTAAGGTTGGCTGATCAAACAAATATTTCAGACCATTGTGGTCTGTTCTCAATTTGAATCTCCTTCCCATGAGGTAATGTCTCCATTTACTCATAGCGTGGATGAATGCTGCCAGCTCCAAATCGTGAGTGGCATAATTCATTTCATGCTTTTTTAGCTTCTTGGACTCATAATAGATTACAAATCCATCTTGGTTGAGAACTCCTCCCAACCCTTCCTTACACACATCTATGCACACCACAAAATCCATATTTGGATTTGCAATCCTTAAGATTGGGGCATTGGTTAACAGTTGCTTCAATTACTGGAAACCTTTCTCACACTCTTTAGTCCACTGAAACGTTTTCTCCTTCCTTTGCAAGGAAGTGATAGCGTGAGCTATCTTTGAGAACCCTATTATAAACCCTCTGTAGTAGCCCGCTAGACCCATAAAGGATATGACTTCTGCCACATTCCTTGGCACTGACCATTCTCGGATGGCCTCAACCTTCTCAGGATCCACAACTATCCCTTCTTCCAAAATAATGTGCCCCAAGTAATGGATATGCCTTTGGTAAAATGAGCATTTTCTCAATTTGGCATACATTTTATGTCCTCTCAACACTTGTAGCACTAGTCTCAGGTGTTGTTCATGATCTTCTTTTGACTTGGAATATACCAAGATGTCATCGAGGAAGACTATGAAAAACTTGTCTAAATAGTCCCTGAATACACCATTCATCAAACACATAAAAACAACAGGTGTGTTTCACAGTCCAAACGACACCACTTTGAACTCGTAATGACTTGCCTACTTTTTTCTTATTAATTACATCAATATTAAGCACACACATTAATTATTCAATTAATAAATATATGATGAACAAACCCTTATGAACACGAGATTTTATTCTGGAACCCAACAAGGAAAACCACCAACTCTTTTCTCATTAATAAATTGTTCTTTTAAAAAATTATTTTCAAGCTACAACTTGATGGAGAGACTGTCCCCAAGTTTCTTCAGCTACGACTGAAGGGATGCTTCCACACCCCATTTACCAGCGACAACTAGAAGGAGGATACAACCCCCTAGTTTATCAGCTACCAATGAAAGGATGCTCGACATCCTACTTACCAGCTACAAGTGGAAGGAGGCTATGACCCCCTAGTTTATCATCTACCATTGAAAGGATGCTTTGACACTCTATTTAACAATTGCAACTAGAAGGAGGCTACGACCCCCTATAGGCTTGTAGCCTACCCTAGAATCACCCTACCACCCTGTTTTAAATTTATTGTCGAAATGTGAATTTGTTGCTAACATCCAACTGATTTCATAATGAAATTCAATATCTTCTTCTCTTCATATTGAATTTGATTCATGCGGCCATAAACACAAGTCCTATTAGATTTGACTTTTTGACTTTGACTTGTTTTCCCTTACTCCACCCTTCCTCCCTTTATGTAGGTTATTACACTTATAAATCTCTTACTGTAATATGTTCAAGGTGTTAATAAACACACAGAGATACTATCAATTCTTCAAGTCTTCTTAGAATCATTAATTGTTGCACTTTATACTTGTCTTGTTGTAACCTCTACTTGTATGGTGTTTTGGTTATTTGCAGTCAAACTTCAACTCTTGCTCTTTGGCTTCTGTGATTTAATATTTAATGTATATACTGTAGTACAATAAAGGTCTTCTATCATACACACAGGATTGCATAACTACTGCTCTGTCTCCTTCTTTTCTTGATATTCAATAAGACATTGGCATACGCCCTAGAACCAATAGTTCTTCTTCTTGGACACTGCTTATGTTTTGATCTTATTCTCTTGGGTTGTAGAGACACTTTATTCTCACCACTCTTTCTCATTTATATATTCTTACAACTGGTGCTTCTTATTTATCCCTTTTCCTTTTATCCCCCATATGTGTAGTGTTGGAACTGTGTTCTTCAGTACTTTATCCTTAGGGATGCCAGGCCTTTGTAGCCTTTCAAATAGTGTGAATCAGATTCCACCGAAACAGATCAGATGGTCAAAATTTGATCTTCCATTAGTCAGACGATCCCGGCATGTCCATAGGTTATGAAAAAATTGACGATCATGACTTAATCTATAGGTGAGTGACCGATTCTCGTTTACTTCATAACTTTATTGTTCGAGAGTCCAGTCATTGCAATCTTCCAATTATCCTGAAGTGCATTTCGCCAAAGTGTTAATCATGAGTTGACATGTATGCATAAACTTAAATGGTCTAGATGTATTTCTGAGCTTCGGTACTCCTGGACTTTGGGGGTTCGGAGGTCCAAGTAATTGTTGTTCTAATTTCCTTCATAGTGTGTTTCACCGAAGTGCGTATGCTATATCAGATGGTCAATATTCAATCTTCCATTTAGATGTACGATCCAGGATTATCAGAGGCCTTTCAAGTAAATCGTCGGTGGATACTGCTTGTTATCGGTTAATAACTTTGCTTATGCTATCCTTCCACTCTACATGATCAATGGTTGAGAATGCTTCTGAAGGATCTTAGATCCATGAACAATGTTCACTTCGGACTTCGGTGCTTCGGGTAGTTGATGGTGGTAAAACTTCTGAATACCATACACCCAAAGTGACATATCCACTGATGTCACTGTTGACATGGAACTGCCTAAGTGGATTCCACATGTCACCTATATTTGTGGCTTACGTATGCCTAAAGTACCTATGGGACCTTCACACTTGTCACCACCTGACTGGTCCACGTGTCCTAGCTGACGTCATTGTTGATGACGTGGGCTCTCAATGTGTGTGCTACGTGTTGTAACCTCAAGACTTCAAAACTTTGGCCTTCAGGTGAATTTACATGTTCTCAAATCCATTTTGCAGAAGTGGTCAATGCCTAAGTTGTCCATCATCCTGATCCAACAATCATCATGTATTGTCCAGAACTAAAGGTCCTCAACCATTTTAGCCTTCGGGACGTCGGGTAATTCAAATTCTCCACTTCCCAATTCTCCCGAAGTGAGATTCCCCAAAGTCTAAACCTCGAGTAACTTGACTTCATCTAATGGTCATTCTTTAACCCAAAAATTATTAACACTATCCAACAACTGTCAGGATCTCAGTCCTTTGGCCTTGTTTATCCTATCCTTCTACTTTCCTCGATCCAACGATTAGGATATCTTTCGATGTGTTTCCTCAGATCAGATGGCTTGTGTCTACTTTAGGACATTTGTGTCTTACTGTGTCCTTCCAATAAACATGATCTGATGGTCTCGATATCTTTTGAAGTGTTTCCTTAGATTGAACGACTTGCCTCTACTTCGGGACATTTGTGGCTTACTCCGTCCTTCCACTTAAACATTATCTAACCGTCACAATTTGTCCTGAAATGATAATGGACGACTCATGTGAGTCATATTCTTCTGAGCCTCATGTGAATCATCTCTTCTAATATTTTTGGGTTTATACTTAGATTCTCTGCAAGCTACCTCTCCTGAGATTTAATCTTTGCATAATTTCATATTGTTTGACATCAATGAAACACATCAATGATACCTACATATATTTATTTAACATGAACTCTGCATACTGTTATACTGTTTGAAATCAATGACAACAAACTAATGACACCATGTCCAACAAACCTTTATAAATAGGTGAAGTATCATTGATTGATTGGTTTGAGAAGCATTGTCAATATTGGACGTATTGTTATGAAGGTGACTTGAATGTCAAGCATTTCCAATATTGGACATAACGTTATGAAGGTGACTTGAATGTCAAGAATTATCAATATTCGACATAATGTAATAAAGGTAAGTTGAATATCAGTAGAAAGATAATATTGACTAATATATTGTATGAGTTTGATACACTCATCCTATATTGTATAAGGTTGATAGTGTGTCATTAAGATCCATGCCCAAAAGAATAAACTATCCACATAAAAAGGGTAAATGGATAACCCAATATAAATCCATACAAATCACAAATAAAGAAGTTAATAAGATATGGTTCGTTAAAAGTGATTCAGAAAATATCAAT
>JASDQU010505517.1:14453-42241 GCA_032191745.1 Picea mariana | reverse complement strand
ACCTCCCTGCCACCCTGGTTTCTCTGGCTGCAACCAGATGGAAGCTACAACTTCCTGTGTTCAAGCTGCCACTTGAACCTCTGAGGACAACAGTCCTCCCGAGCACCTCCCAACCTCCCTGAAATATTAATGGCTAAATAAACATTCAACTTTACAGATAAAACAGTTCTTACCAATCTTTCTTTGTTCTGTAAATCTGGTCTTCTGCACACTGTTCTGTTGCTCTTCTCTTTCTATGTTTGTTCAGCAGATATGCTCTGCATCAACTCGTGCTCTCATTATGCTCTTCTTCAACTCATTATGTTATTCTACTCTGCATTTCATCTTACATTTCACATATGCTCAATATCACTCTGCACATTCTCTTCTTCTATGTTCTTACAGTTTCATTCTTTTTCATTTTACTGAACAATCGATAATACACAGTCTGTCTCGTCTTCTTTTATACACACGCACACGACGGTTCAACTTCCCCACTCCTTAGGCAAAATGACGACAACTGTCTTAGCAACTGAAACGCCAACTGATTGGCAATCATGAGTCCATTTCACTAACGGATTTGTAACTGAGAAGTTAATCTGTGTGTAGGAACAGCAACCCTCCGATCAATACTTGATCCAACGGTTCAGATCAAATTGAGATTTTACACATCGCGATTTCAGCACATTTGACGTTCAGAGTTTCTATAACTTACAAGTCCCGATCCTTGATACTCCATGAAGAAAATCAATGGTCCAGATCACTTCTTATATTAACAGCTGCGATTAAATAGTGAAATCGCATATCGCGATTTAGGGGTTCCTGTTGTATTGTTTATTTGACATCTCCAACACGTGATTCCCGAAGCTCCGACATTGACTGAAATGAACGGTCTAGATCAAAGCTTGATCTGACGGTCCAGATTACATCGCGATATCAGAGTTCTCGTTGCTCTATTTTCACCTCTCCATGTTGCGATCTGCGAAACTCCGATGCGGACTAGGATCAACGGTCTAGATCAAAGCTTGATCTGACGGCCCAGATTACATTGCGATATCGCATATCGCGATATCGGAGTTCTCATTGCTCTGTTTTCACCTCTTCATTTTGTGATCTGCAAACTCCGATAAGGAGTTGAATCAACGAACCAGATCTGATCTCTACTCAACGGCTGCGATCAAGTCGCGATTTCGCGTATCGCGAAATCGGGATTCCTGAGGTTTATTTCCTTTGAACTGTTCAACACTCGATCCGCTAAATTCTTACATGGACTGTAATCTACGATATAGATTAATTTTTGATGATCCAATGGTTACGATTGAATTGTGATCTTGTTGCAACCTGGCTAATCCAAACTTGCCATCAATGACAACAATCCAAACTTGTTGTCTGTTTAATATTAGCCAACCATCTCGTTGTCTGTACAATCTCGCTGTGTGTTCAATCTCACTGTCTTGTTCAATATTTGCCAACAGATTCACGATTTTATCGTGAAACTCTTGAGGATACTCTCCTTCCTGCATGATCCAAATGGGGTCATTTTGGTTTTCTTGGTTAGCATGCGTTTCGGCAAACTCGTCTACAGATTCCAAAAAAATTTGAAGTTGTTCATCGTCCTCAAAGACTTGTCAATGCTGTATGTTATTCGGTATAGACATTCGGTGCCTCATTTGTATGTGGTACTTTAATTTAAACGCGGTGGGAGGTGTGAATGTTGAGGCTACCTCGGCTAACGCATCAGCCTGTTGGTTTTCATTTCGAGGAATGAAATGAACTTTGATTGAGGAGAAGAAATTTTCGATCAGATCTTAGATGCAATTCCTATAGGACCTCAACCTAGGATGTTTGGCTTGGTACTGTCGGTTTACTTGTTTAATGATTAGCTCAGTGTCACCAAAGACTTCGAGGTTTTTTATTTTCATTCTCCTGGCAGCTTCTAACCCTAACACTAAGGCTTCGTACTCACATACATTATTAGTGTGGTTCTCATTCCACTGTAATCTGTAGGAAAAGGGAATTACAAACTGATTATTGGGGGCCACCAAGAGTGCCCCAGCTCTAGCTCCAAAATAGGATGAAGCACCATCAGAAAACATCTTCCATACACCTGAGCTATATACATTTTCTTTTAATCCTTTTTTTTTTGTTTTTTCTTCTGTACAACTTTCATCTATATCTACTTCAAAATCATCATCAATAGATAATATACAATTTCCTAAATCTTGGTCATCAATATATACAGGGTGGTTATTCGGGTTATGTGGATCACCTACCATGAACGCCAACCTAGTTTCTATGTAAAAGTGTGTGTATTGTCCCCCAAATACTGGAATTGTAGCATATTTCATGTCAAGCTGGAGAGATCCCCCAAGTTTGGCACCCCATGACCTAGATAATAGCATACCATATTTAGGAGGGATATTAGTGACTACTACGTCCATGAGAATGCTTTTAGCGGGTATTTGTGCCAGATTGACCATCGGATCTTTAATCATACCTATGCATTTGACCTTTCTTGAATCAAATGAATATAAGTCTCCATATGGCCTGGTGATTTCGAGACCTAACTTTTTCATAATGGCTTTTGGCATCACATTGTGGGATGCTCCAGAATCTAGCATACAGTTATGAAGTAGGTGGTCGAAAAAGGTCAATGTGATATAGAAGGGGGCAACAGTGTCTCTCGCACCTTCGAAATGCGGACCAAAAACTATGTTTTGCTTGTCATCTTCTAAGTTGATGACATCGTCTTGGCTTTCATCTTCTGAAAATCTAATCATCTTAGCAATTTTTTTTCTGTATATAGGATTTTTGGCCAGTTCAACAAGTGGGATAGGGATTTTGATTTTATTTATTTCGTTTTCCAGATTAAAATCTCCCAGTACCTTGTTTCTCTCTATGTTTGGGGCCTTCATTCCTTTCTTTTTAGATTTTCTTTGTCGAGCAGACTTTGTTTCAGTCACAGGATCCTGTGTTTTCTCAGCGGGTGTTCCTACTGACTTTGACTTGACAGGCTATGTGTCCGCAGTTTGGGTTTTCACAGTTTTTTTCTCAGCAACCTTTGGAGTTGCTTCATCAGTTTTGCCTCTAGGAAAAATATTTTTTGATGGGGTAGTTGAAAGACTCTTGTTCCTAGGTCTTAAATTATATTTCTCGTGAAGTTCAGCTATAATATCATCTATGATACCTTGATAGTCCAAATCTTCAAAAGGATTGTTGCTAGCATCGTCTTCCGATCTAATTTCATTATTTAAAGATTTTTCGTAATTTTGTCTTGATAAGTAAGGTGATTTATTATCATCGCCAAGATTATTTATATCCTCATCGAACTCTTCAAAATATTCTAGATCTTCCTCTCCAATGAAGTTTTCACTTTTGAAGGGGGTTGGGATCTTTTGATCTTCATTTTTAATTGTTTTTTGTAGGGCCTGAGGATCAGGATTCCTTCTAAAATCCTTCCTAGGAAAATTATCCCTTTTTGATTTATCTAGTTCCATTTTTGAGATCTTATTTGAAAGTTCTCTAATTACCCTAGCCATCTCGTCTATTTTATCTCCCGAGGATTTACCCAATCCTGAGGATCCACCTTGTTCTTTGAATTTCCTATTTTCTTTATTCCCGGTTTCTATTTTAGCTTTTAATTTCCCTAATGCCATCATGTTCGATTCAATCTCAAGAGCATCATCTTTCATTTTCGTGAGATCTTTTGACCTCCTTTCTCTCAATAATAGGGCGAAATCGGGATCAAAGTCACCAGCAAAAGTCACCTTTGCTGCGGGTTGAGAAGGTTTGACTTCAACCGGGATTTTATTATGTAACTTGTTAAACCTTTGCATGAACTCTAAAACAGATTCTGAGTTTTTCTTTCTAAGGACTTCAAATTCAGTTAGGTAATAGAGGTGGTCCCTCCTCTCCCCCCATTGTCTAATAAAGGCATTTTCAAGTTCTTCATAAGATCTTAGAGATATTGCTACTAAGGCTTGGAACCAGGTCCTCACCTTTCCTTCAAAAGTCTGAACGAGGAGTATGGAATAGACATCTTCGTGTTCAATTCCGAGGATGTCGGCAAATTGGTCAAAAAAATTTATATGTTCTTGAGCAGTCAAATCTCCTTCATTTGTAAATTTCGAAAGGCTTTTCATATAGTTTTTGAGAAGGTCGTGTAGGGGAACAGGGAGGAGTATCTAGCAGCTACTTTAGCAAAGATTCCAGAAAGCGGTGCCTAGCCACCTGCTAGTCCTCCTGGGGCACCCCCCCCAGCTCCTACACCTCCATGTGCGGCCATTGATAGATTTGAGGTTGAAGCTCAGAGTGTGTGAAGAGAGGGCTCGTGGAAAACTGGGGAAAATATCTCAGGAAAAGAGAATGTATCATATGACAGGGGAAGAGAGACGGATCTCTCAAGGGTTTCCTGAACGTTCAACTGCGTAAAATTAGGTTGACAAATAGTATGTATAGGTGAGATGATTCGTCTAAGGGATCTTTGTGATTTTAAAATATTTTAAGTATCAGAGACTGGTGAGGTTTATTTATCATCCAGGTTCTTTCTAGTGTTCTTTCAACTAATAGCCAGTTTACTTATCGTGGAGTCGCCAAGTGAAAAATATAAGGTAGCCTTAAAAGGTTGTCTATCTTTGTTCACTATCAAAGAAAGAAAGTGTCAATGTCGTTCTTCCCAGGGAAAAGTTTCGTTTCTTCATTCCCCGGCGACTGCACCAAAAAGATGGTGTTCCTGAGTTTATACTTTAAGGCTCTAAAGTATATCGTCAAGGCATCCGTAAAGATAAAGATAATTCAAGGGTAAAAATCAAAAGGAAGGATAAATTAGAGTTGGTTTCCCAACTGTCTCTGTCTAGCTTCCCTTTGTTCTTGGATGCTAATATCTCTCTCAATAGCTGCCCATGAATGTTCTAATTCAACCCGGTTAGTCATTGTTTGCAGAATAGTATTAAAAAGGTTCAAAGCAATGCTAGTTTGATCTTGGAGACTAGGTTCTATGTTGGGCTGTCTGTTATTTGGGACAGTCATGGAGAGTAAAATTTTATTTAATTTTGAATGAATTTGATAAATTGTTCCTTCAGTTTTTAAGAGATGAAAATAGAAAAAATAGTTTTGAAATTCAAAATAATAACATAATAACAGTTGAGGCCATT
Organism: Picea mariana; assembly: GCA_032191745.1. NCBI lineage: Eukaryota > Viridiplantae > Streptophyta > Pinopsida > Pinales > Pinaceae > Picea > Picea mariana. The sequence continues at coordinate 37,109 of JASDQU010505517.1, read as the reverse complement.
TCCTGGACTTGAAACAATTTTGAGAATACTAAAATGACAAAGAAATACTGCTGAAAAAATATGAGACTTTAATCACGAAAGAATCTCATATTGTAACAGGAAGTAAAAAGGAAAACGAGATTTATAATGAAGTGTTAAATATTATCGTTCAAATGATCTACAGGTCTTAAAAGTACTGATAGCAATTTCAGAGGAAAAGCTGTAAATAATTTGATAACCAAATCAATTCAAACTACAAAAGATGTAGGAAATAAACTTATAGCTGATCATTCAATAGAAAGACATTGAAAGAGAAACATAGAAATATATTGTAAACAGGGTTAAATAACACATAGCTTCAAGTTGACAGAATTCAGAATCTCGTCTGCATTATTTATATCACAATGAATTGAAAACTTTTAATACAATCGGCTCTCTCAAAAAGAAAAAAGCTCCTTCTTAGACTTGTGAAATTCTATTTATACATGATCACCAAACTTTTTTTTTTCCCGTTGGTGATTAACCAACTTCCTAAGACTAATGGTTAACTGAATGTGCAATGTTGAACCGTTTACATTTCTATTTTAACTACTTTGTTATTTCAATAATGAAATAATACAAAACAGTATTTCATGTCTGCATTGACGAACTTCCTTCTTTTGTCTTAAGACAGCGAATACATTTTCCCAAAAAGTTCACCAAAACTCTAGGAGCTTCTGGTATATCTTTTGCCTCAAATATGAAGAACTTTTTTTGTAGTTCAGGCAGACGATCTTCAATTATCTTCCTTTTGAATTTAATAGTTTGCAACTTTAAGTTCGGCATCACTATCCGTTTGTCGATTTTGGTGACATTGATTACCTTTATTTTTGGGATCTCCACATGCATTTCCTCCAGATCTTCCTTGAATCTTAGCTGGTGCTTGACAATGTTAATTTCTCCTAATAACCCTGAACAGTTGTTTTTTCCAATGTTCAAAGAAGCTTTTTCTAAAAGATCAAAAATTCCTTGACAATCATCATTGACCTCTCTGGTTATTCTTTTGTTTTCTGCAAGGCCTACCTCCCACACCTTGAGTATTACATCTCCTTTAACCCGCTCTGAAACAGATAGTTTTTTAATCTTTCCAACCTCCTCCTTTGTTGAAAGGGCCACTGCTTTTTGGAAAGTCATCATGGCTATTTTCACTTCTCTTTCTTTCAGGAGAATGTTCTCCAAAGCTTTACTTGTTTCCTGAAAGTAATTCTGAATAAATTCCAGATTTAAAAACACTCCTTGTTGTTCCTCTTCTATCTTCAAATGTATTCCCAATACCTGGGCTTGGAAAATTTCAAGCTCTACCACTTGATTTGAAATGGAACTAATCTTATCTTGTAATTGTTTATTTGTTTCTTCTTGCTTTAGGACCTGTGCTTGAGTGACCTGTATTTTCTGATTTGCTTCCTCTAAGCTTGCTTTTAGCTTCTGAAGGTATTTCCAACTCCTTTCCTTTCCCTGCCTCTGATTTTTCTGCCAGAGGAACCTCTATTTCTTGTGAAGGTATTTCAGTCTCCTTCATTTTTCCACTTGTATTTTCTTTATCCTGTACATCTATTTCAAAACCTGAAGGAGGCCCTTCCTACTCTGGAGGAGAGGTCGTGGACTCGCCCTGCAAGATCTTTGGAAAACAACTTCACCTATGACTTTGGAAAGACATGAAACCAGTCTGTAAATCGGGTGATATGGCCCGGACCCTTTTTAGTACCTCTTCATAAGTTTTAACCTCCTTGAATATATCATCATAAAAATAGTGTTCATGTTCATAAGCTTTCAAATTACAGTGCATCAAATGCCTGCTTACTAATTGATAAGGGTCATGTTTTTTGTGCTCAATATCTACCAGTTTTATCTCCTCTAATGCCTCGGCTTCCACTTTAGAATGGCCAAGGTTTAGTAATGAAAATTTCCCGACATACACAGGGAAGATTGGCCAGGATTTCTTTTGAGCTACCTTTAGCTCTATCCCAATACCACCTTTCACTATTTGATATGCTACCTCCCTCAATACCAGTCTGTCCGGGAGGAATTTCAGAACTGCGTGAGGGGGAATTGAGCACCCATAAACCCTAATGTAAGAGAAGTTTTCTTCAACAAACCAGTCAGGTATTTCTTTGAGATTTTGTGAGACTGCCTCAGAAATGCGAGGGGGTTCACAGCCATAAAACATTTTATGCATTGGAATTATTACAAAATGACAAATTTCGTAAAATGCATTCTTAGCATTTTCTTCCTAAAGTGCAGAATGATACACATGAATGGGCTCGGGGGAGGTTATGGTCCAACTCAAATTCATCAAGGGAAATGGAGTCACAAAGAAAATCGCATCCATGATGTATGCTAACATATAAAAAGCCACTGGCTGACCTTTAGATCTTGCAACTCTGTAGTTCAAAATTTCTTGTGCTAGGTTATCCAACAAAATTTTACTCCAGTTAAAAGTGTATCCTTCTTAAGCTTCTTCTAAAAAGGGCAGCCAATTTGCAGGAAAATGGCAGAGATTCTTTTTCTCGAAATGTCTACATAGCATAATGGCTACATAGACCATATACTCGTTCAAAGACATCGTGGCATAAACCCCATGGGTATCGGCCCTAAACTTTGATGGACATCTCCACCATTCTCTAATTAAATCTGGATAAGTTCGGTCGGCCTCAGTACACTCATTCCTTTGAAATTCAGCTAAAAACTCATCATTATAAATATACTTAGGATTTGGCGAGAGTTTATACATTACTTGTATATGCTCTGGCCTGAATGAGCTGACAATGACCCCTTGATCATTCAAAATGCTTCTTGTCGGGATATCAACCTTTTCCAAGGACCTACCGATCATGTCGTTGTAAGCCAAAAGCCGAGGGCGTGCCGCGATATTATGAAGCTCCGATTCGACTATATCCCGAAAGTGATTCTCGGAATCAATGGGAGAATTCTTGATTTCGTATTCCAGGAATTCAGATATTTGTGTTTAGGATTTAATTGAGTCGATAGCATGTGGTGTAGTGTCATATATGATATCTCCTTCCTCTGTATCTTCACTCTTCTTCGGTGCTTTCTTTGGTGCCATGACTTTAAGTTAAAGGGAAAACCTGTCACAGAGAAGGAGTGTATGAGCTTGACTGAAATCGTCTTACGCTTGATAGTATGGAACAGAATATGTTGTGAAACTCAGACCTTCAAACTCTCTTTTAATTCAATTAACAATGAAGGGAATGATGCAGCTGTCAAGAATTCAATACATTTAATGCAGTAGATATTTACCAAGATACGCATTAGTGTCACATATCACTAGTTATTCTTTATTTAGGTGGCCACATTTTGGCGCTTTTGAATTCAAAATTCGGAACATTTCATTCAATCGGAACCCGAAACATGAACAAAATCTAAAAAGATTGATTGTCATTAATCATGCTTTCAAAACAGAGTTAATTTATACTAATCACCGATTAAGAGTCAAGATTCCGTGTTTCAGGATTTCGGGGATCGGGTTGACAAGAGGTATGTTATCACTAAATCCCAATTTACGAAATCGCGAAATCATGACAAGATTAAATTAGGACTTAAATCCGTTTTAGCAAAATAATTAATTGGTATTAACCGTTTCGGGATTTCGGGGATCGTGTTGACAGTAAGTATGTCATCGATGAATCCTGATTTCCAAAATTGCAAAATCATTAACTTAAGCCGTGAATTTTCATTTTAGTGAATTAATTAATCAGGATTAAGGATTGACCTTCAAAACACAATTAATTTAGACTAGCACAGATTTTGAGTCGAGATTTCGCGTTTCGGGATTTCGGGGATCGAGTTGACAAGAGGTATGTTATTGTTGCATCCCGATTTCTGAAATAGCGATACGACTAATTTACTTTTAATAATTATTTACTTCAAGTTTTTGGGAAATCGGGGATCGGGATTTCGCGATTCGATATGTATTAAAACCTATGTTCTTAATAAACCCCGAGTCCCGAAAATAATTTTTTTATTAGTCTAATTTTTGGCTTTTTATTATTATTAGAATAAAATCTGTTGGGATTTCGGTACTGGCCCTTTGGAAATGAAAGTGAAAGTTATGCTCCGTGAAAAGCTGAAACCCGAAAAAGGAAAATTTCAGTTTTGAAGATAAAAAATTTAAAACATGTTTCAACATAGGCTCCAATTGGGGACCTCGTCTCCTTGTGGGACGAGGAGAATAGGTAGACTTAGTGCTTTTATTGGGTAAATGGAGTCAAAAAATGTAGTGAGGCATTTTGGGATTTAAAGACAAACTAAATTTACGGCATTTTTCAAATGTCTACTTGAGATGTATCAGGTGATCATCATCAGATTTAGAAAAAACGGTTAGATCATCAAGATAGATAACCCCAAATTTGTCTCTTTCGACAAAGAAAGCGATATCCATAGCCCGTTGGAAAGTATCACCTGAATTCATCAAACCAAAAGGCATATTATCATACATAAATGTACCCCAAGGGGTGGTAAAGGCTGTCTTTTCTTTATCGTGTTCACAGATGGCGATTTGATTGCACCTGGAAAAGTCGTCGATCATTGACATCCTATTTTCCCCGGCTACTTTTTCTAAAACATGATACATTTTGGGTAGGGGGTAATTATCTTTGAGGGATGAATTATACTTCTCGTAAAGTTCAGATATAATATCATCTATGATACCTTAATAGGCCAAATCTTCAGAAGTATCGTTGCTAGCATCGTCTTCCGATCTAATTTCATTATTTAAAGATTTTTTGTAATCTTGTCTTGATAAATAAGGTGATTTATTATCGTCACCAAGATTATTTATATCCTCATCGAACTCTTCAAAATCTTCTAGATCTTCCTCTCCAATGAAGTTTTCACTTTTGAAGGGGGTTGGGATCTTTTTATCTTCATTTTTAATTGCTTTTTGTAGGGCCTGAGGATCAGGATTCCTTCTAAAATCCTTCCTAGGAAAATTATCCCTTTTTTATTTATCTAGTTCCATTTTTGAGATCTTCTTTGAAATTTCTCTAATTACCCTATCCATCTCGTCTATTTTATCTCCCGAGGATTTTCTCGATCCTGAGGATCCACCTTGTTCTTTGAATTTCCTATTTTCTTTATTCCTGGTTTCTATTTTAGCTTTTAATTTACCTAATGCCATAATGTTCGATTCAATCTCAAGAGCATCATCTTGCATTTTAGTGTGATCTTTTGACCTCCTTTCTCTCAATAATAGGGCGAAATCGGGATCAAAGGCGCCAACAAAAGTCACCTTTGCTGCGGGTTGAGAAGGTTTGACTTCAATCGGGATTTTATTATATAACTTGTTAAACCTTTGAATGAACTCTAAAACAAATTCTGAGTTTTTCTTTCTAAGGACTCCAAATTCAGTTAGGTAATAGAGGTGGTCCCTCCTCTCCCCCCATTGTCTAATAAAGGAATTTTCAAGTTCTTCATAAGATCTTAGAGATCTGACTGCTAAGGCTTTGAACAAGGTCCTCATCTGTCCTTCAAAAGTCTGAACGAGGAGTCTGGAATAGACATCTTCGTGTTCAATTCCGAGGATGTCGGCAAATTGGTCAAAAAAGTTTATATGTTCTTGAGCGGTCAAATCTCCTTCCCCTGTAAATTTCAGAAGGATTTTCATATAGTTTTCGGGAAGGTCGTGTAGGGGAACAGGGAGGAAAGGGGGGTGTATATGGTAGCTACTTTAGCAAAGATTCCAGGAAGTGGTTCCTGGCCACCTACTGGTCCTCTTGGGGCACCGCCCCCAGCTCCTGCACCTCTGTGTGCGGCCATTGATAGATTTGAGGTTGAAGCTCGGAGTGTGTGAGGAGAGGGCTCACGAAAAACTGAGGAAAATATCTCAGGAAAAGAGAATGTATCGTATGACATGGGAAGAGAGATGGATCTCTCAAGGGTTTCTTGTACGTTCAACTGCGTAAAATTAGGTTGACAAATAGTATGTATAGGTGAGATGATTCGTCTAAGGGATATTTGTGATTTCAAAATCTTTTCTGGATCAGAGACTGACGAGTTATATTTATCGTCTGGGTTCTTTCTAGTGTTCTTTCAGCTAATAGCCAGTTTACTTATAGTGGAGTAGCCAACTAAAAAATATAAGGTAGCCTTAAAAGGTTTTCAATCTTTGTTCACTACCAAAGAAAGAAAGTGTCAATGTCGTTCTTCCCAGGGAAAATTTTCGTTTCTTCGTTCCCCGATGACGGCGCCAAAAAGATGTTGTTCCTGAGTTTATACTTTAAGGCTCTAAAGTATACCGTCAAGGCATCCGTAAAGATAAAGATAATTCAAGGGTAAAAATCAAAAGGAAGAATAAATTAGAGTTGGTTTCCCAACTGCCTATGTCTAGCTTCCCTTTGTTCTTCGATGCTAATATCTCTCTCAATAGCTGCCCATGAACATTCTAATTCAACCTGGTTAGTCGTTGTTTGCAGAATAGTATTAAAAAGGTTCAAAGCAATGCTAGTTTGATCTTGGAGACCACGTTCTATGTTGGGCTGTTTGTTATTTGGGACAGTCATGGAGAGTAAAATTTTATTTAATTTTGAAAGAATTTGATAAATTGTTGCTTCAGTTTTTAAGAGATAAAAATAGGAAAAATAGTTTTGAAATTCAAAATAATAACATAATAACAGTCCAGGCCGTTTCCTGGACTTGAAACAATTTTGAGAATAGTAAAATGACAAAGAAATACTGCTGAAAAAATATGAGACTTTAATCACGAAACAATCTCATATTGTAACAATCTCAAATGTCTGCTTACTAATTGATAAGGGTCATGCTTTATGTGCTCAATATCTACTAGTTTTATCTCCTCTAATGCCTTGGCTTCCACTTTAGAATGGCCAAGGTTTAGTAACGAAAATTTCCCGACATACACAGGGAAGATTGTCCAGGACTTCTTTTGAGCTACCTTTAGCTCTATCCCAATACCACCTTTCACTATTTGATATGCTACCTCCCTCAATACCAGTTTGTCTGGGAGGAATTTCGGAAGTGCGTGAGGGGGAATTGAGCACCCATAAACCCTAATGTAAGAGAAGTTTTCTTCAAATAACCAGTCGGCTATTGCTTTGAGATTTTCTGAGACTACCTCAAAAATGTGAGGGGGTTCACAGCCATAAAACATTTTATGCATTGGAATTATTACAAAATGACAAATTTCATAAAATGCATTCTTAGCATTTTCTTCCCGAAGTGTAGAATGATACACATGAATGTGCTTGGGGCAGGTTATGTTCCAACTCTAATTCATTAGGTGAAATGGAGTCACAAAGCAAATCGCATCCATGATGTATCCTGACATATAAAAATCCACTAGCTGACCTTTAGATCTTGCAACTTTGTAGTTCAAAATTTCTTGTGCTAGGTTATCCGACAAAATCTTACTCCAATTAAAAGTGTATCCTTCTGAAGCTTCTTCTAAAAAGGGCAGTCAACCTGCAGGAAAATGGCAGGGATTATTTTTCCTGAAAAGTCTACATAGCATAATGGCTACATAGACCATATACTCGTTCAAAGACATTGTGGCATAAACCCCATGGGTATTGGCCCTAAACTTTGATGGACATCTCCACCATTATCTAATTAATTCTGGATAAGTTCAGTCGGCCTCAGTACACTCATTCCTTTGAAATTCAGCTAAAAACTCAGCATTATAAATATACTTAGGATTTGGCGAGATTTTATACATTACTTGTATATGCTCTGGCCTGAATGAGCCGATAATGACCCCTTGATCATTCAAACTGATTCTTGTCAGGATATCAACCTTTTCTGAGGCCATGACTTTAAGTTAAATGGAAAACCTGTCACAGAGAAGGAGTGTATAAGCTCGAATGAAATCGTCTTACGCTTGATAGTATGGAACAGAATATGTTGTGAAACTCAGACCTTCAAACTCTCTTTTAATTCATTTAACAATGAAGGGACTGACGCAGCTGTCAAGAATTCAATACATTTAAAGTAGTAGATATTTACTAAGATACACATTAGTGTCACATATCAATAGTTACTCTTTATTTAGGTGGCCACATTTTGGCGCTTTTGAATTCACAATTCGGAACATTTCATTCAATCGGAACCCGAAACATGAACAAAACCTAAAAAGATTGATTGTCATTAATCTTGCTTTCAAAACAGAGTTAATTTATACTAATCACCGATTAAGAGTCAAGATTTTGTGTTTCGGGATTTCGTGGATCGAGTTGACAAGAGGTATGTTATCACTAAATCCCAATTTCCTAAATCGTGAAATCACGACAAGATTAAATTAGGACTTAAATTCATTTTAGCAAAATAATTGATCGGTATTAAGCGTTTCGGGATTTCAGGGATCGTGTTGACAGTAAGTATGTCATCGATGAATCCTGATTTCCGAAATTGTGAAATCATTAACCTAAGCCGTGAATTTTCATTTTAGTGAATTAATTAATAAGGATTAAGTATTGACCTTCAAAACAGAACTAATTTAGACTAACACAGATTTTGAGTCGGGATTTCGCGTTTCGGGATTTCAAGGATCGAGTTGACAAGAGATATGTTATCGCTACATCTCGATTTCCAAAATAGCGATGCAACTAATTTACTTTTAATAATTATTTACTTCAATTTTTCGAGAAATTAGGGATCGGGATTTCGCGATTCGATATGTATTAAAACCTATGTTTTTAATAAACACTGAGTCCCGAAAACCCCTTTTTTATTAGTCTGATTTTTTTCTTTTTTTTATTATTAAAATAAAATCTATCAAGATTTTGGTACCAGCCCTTTGGAAATGAAAGTGAAAGTTATGCTCCGTGAAAAGTTGAAACCCGAAAAAGGAAAATTTTGGTTTTGAAGATAAAAAATTTAAAATATGTTTCAACATAGGCTCCAATTGGGGACCTCGTCTCCTTGTGGGACAAGGAGAACAGGTAGACTTAGTGCCTTTATTGGGTAAATGGAGTCAATGGCTTCTTTCTGTAGAACTTGCTTAGGAAGAGGATACAGAGGGAAAAAGAGATTTCTTGTTTACTTCTAAAAAGCTTTTCAAAACTCTCAGCATTGTAAACTCAGTTGCATCCCCATTATTGATCTTCTCCTTCTCGCTACTGAATTTAAGTTTGCTTTAATATGGTCAAAACAATCCTAGGGAATCCAACAGATCCTACGGCTTGTGGCTTGCATCAAATGAAGTAAATTTCATGTTTTTAATTGGGGAGCTTTGTCTGGACTTGGGATGCAAATCTGGTTTCGAAAAGGTTGGTAACCAGGGTAGAGTGAAAATTATGTATGATAGCCTTATAGATACCTCAGATATTGCTTCACTACCAGCGAGCCTGTTCAGTACCCCGATGAAGTTATCTGTCCCTTTTTACTGAATTTCCTTTCACCACTTCGAATCAAAATTATGCATTTAACCTCAGATATTGCTTCACTACCAGCGAGCCTGTTCAGTACCCCGGTGAAGTTATCTATCTTATATTTTACTTTTTTTCCTTTCACCACTTCGAATCATAATTATGCATTTAACCTCGGATATTGCTTCACTGCCAGCGAACCTGTTCAGTACCCCGGTGAAGTTATCTATCTTCTATTTTACTTTTTGAATACAAAGTGGGGGCAATCAGTGGTAGTAAGTATACCAGGGATGGTATCTGTGTAAAATTTGCAATGTAGGTCTGTCAACGTACTTTGATTACCCTAGACCAACCCTTTTTTAACTTTCAAAGCACCTTAGTCCGCAAGGAAAAAGGGGAAGATTAATTCTAGGGGTCTTCCTTCGAGCAAGCCTAAATTGTTAGAAAACTGTTAAGAAACCTAGGAAAGTCAGGATCAGCCTAAGCATAACCTGTTTAGTTGGAGAGTGAGTAGTTATGAGGATTGGTCTACATTTTAAGAACTGTTTTTCATCTTCTAGAGCTAAGACGTAATCTCTTCTCCCTCTGTGAGAAAACCGGAAAGATATTTGGTCTTTTATGAAGGAAAAACCGAGGGTAGAAAGGGGCGATGGAGAAAAGACTTGGGAATCGAAAAACAGGGGTCATGAATTAAACCCAACTCTTGGAACTCTTTCTCAGAGATGCTTTTCGCTTTTTATTTATTTTAAATACCTCTTGTCCTCTTCTAGGTGAAACTCTTAGGGCCTATATTTAGAAATCATTCTTTAAGTGACGTATCACACTTGCGAGACAATCACCACACTTTAAAAAAAAAAAAAAAAATTTCTTTTTTTATAAAATAGACTTTCCTGGAATTCACACCTTTGCCTTACCATTTTCGTTCTCTTTTGAAATTACCGAAATCTTTATATCACCTGTTTTCAGCGAATTTATCTTCTGAAATATGGATATATGTTTTCTCCTTTAGCTTTGTTTGGGATGCAATCTGAGATCCTGTAAAGGAACATAACGAATAGTATGAGGGCTTTTAAAAGATTTGAATACATTGAAAATTTTATCTCTCTACTTCTAGAAAAACATTAACCTATTTTATTTTTTCTTGAAAGTAAAATTACTAAAGAAAATTATGAAATAAAAAAAAAATCAAACGGTATATACAGTGGGAATTTTGAAAATCAATTATTCCATATAGTGTTTTAAATAACGCCCATTGACAGGGGTGTTAAGGATTTTACCATCCAAATTCTCTAAAAGAAATGAAATTTTTCCTTCAGGGGCTATTACCTTGAACGGTCCATACTAGATGTGATCGAATTTACCATGTTTTGTGGAGTCTTCCTTCCATGCATCCCATTTTAAAACCAAATCTACCGGGAGAAAATCTCTGTCTTTGGCTTTACAGTCGAATAGCGCTTTCATGTCATCCTTGTATTTCTGCAACCTTTCATCCACTTCGGCCTGGTGCTGTTGGACTTCAATCAACTTATTTATCCTTCTTGTGATAGGATTTGGTTCTGCCTTCTCATCTTGCCAAATTTTCATTACAGGAAGCGCTAGATTTATAGGTAACACTACATCTGTCCCATATACCATTTGGATAGGAGAAGTGCCGATAGACTTTTTCGTGCCTATCTGATTTTCCCACAGAGCGTATTTTAAATGCACATGCCAGGATTTCTTGTTTTCGCTCAGCACTTTCTTAATTATATTGATTAATCCCTTGTTTGAAGACTCAGCCAGCCCATTTCCCTGGGGGTAATACACAATGGAATGACCAAGCACAATATTGTATTTTTGGCAGAAACTGACCATAGCCATAGATTTAAAGGCCTGAGCGTTATCTGTGACTATCTTTCGGGGGCAGCCGAATCTAGATAAAATATTCTCTTCTAAAAAATCTATTACCACCGAATCTATAGCCTTTCTGGTTGGTATAGCCCCCACCCATTTGATGAAGTAATCTGTTCCAGTCAGGATCCATCTATGCTGAGTGCTAGAATGAGGATTAATTTTGCCTATGAAATCTAATCCCCATTGCTGAAACGGAGCTTCCATTTTGACTGGAACCAATGGCATTGTTGGGAGCTTATGCTTACCTGTGAACAATTGGCAAGGGTTGCAAGCTTGGACCTTGGTGTTGAAGTCCAAGAAAAGTTTGGGCCAATAATACCCTGCCCTCAGGATCTTATAAGCCGTTGCCCTCCAGGCATGGTGTCCTCCACATTCTCCTTCGTGAAATTGGCTTATGACCTTTTATGTTTCTGTTTCAACCAAATAAACCAACAGGAAGCCAAGAGGGTCTTTCCAATACAATTTTCTTTCGGCTATACAGTATTTGACCGCATGTAGCTTCAGCGTTCTGGATTTAGATGAGGTCAAGTCACTTGGGCACTTCAAGGTCAACAGGTAGGACACTATGTCTTTGTACCAATCTGATAAAGAAAACTTCTCTATGATTCTGGTTTCAGCGATTTGTTAATCGAGTTCGTTAATGTCCACACACTCTTCACTTCTCTGTAAGCCATTTATCCCGAGAGCTCTGAAATTTGATTCAGCTAAGAGTTTAGCTAAACCTTGTCCCTTCACTAGTTTCGTTGGTTTAATCTCCAAATCAAATTCTTGAATTTTGGCAAGCCACCGTCCTCTTTTGCCATCACTGTCGGACTGAACCAAAATATATTTTACGGAGCTATTGGTTACATATGCAATCACCTTAGAATGAAACACATAGGTTCTGAAAGCCTTTAACGCCTTCACCATAGCATATGCTTGTTTTTCCATTATACTATATCTAAGTTCGGTGTCTCTAAGACTTTTGCTAAAAAAGGCTATCGTTTGCTCAAAGCCTTCATTTTTTTGGAGGAGAACCGCGGTGAGTGTGTGTTCAAAGGAAAATGAGAAAATAAGAAAATCCTTTAGATAATCAGGGCTTGCTAATACAAGAACCTCGCTTATAACCTTCTTGATGCCCGCAAACGATGCTTTGGCCTCCGCTATCCATTTCACTTCGTTGTTTTGCTTTAGCATATCTGTGATCAATTTCACAATTTCAGCAAAGTTTGGAATAAATCTCCTCAAAAAAATTATTTGGCCTAAAAATGACTGAATTTCTTTTACATTCCTAGGGATGTTTATTGTGTCTATAACTTCAACTCTTTTAGGGTAAATTCTAATTCCATCTCAAGACACAATATGGCCCAAAAGTTTACCTTCTTGCATATCGAAGTGAGACTTTTTGGGATTTAAAGACAAACCAAATTTACGGCATTTTTCAAACGTCTACTTGAGATGTATCAGGTGATCATCATCAGATTTAGAAAAAAAGGTTAGATCATCAGGATAGATAACCACAAATTTGTCTCGTTCGCCAATGAAAGAGATATCCATAGCCCGTTGGAAAGTAGCACCTGCATTCATCAAACCAAAAGGTATCTTATCATACATAAATGTACCCCAAAGGGTAGTAAAGGTTGTCTTTTGTTTATCATGTTCACAGATGGCGATTTGATTGTACCCGAAAAAGTCGTCGATCATTGACATCCTATTTGTCCCAACTACTTTTTCTAAAACATGATCCATTTTGGGTAGGGGGTAAATATCTTTGAGGGATGACTTATTAATATTTCTGAAATCTTCACGCAGTCTAATTTCCCCATTTTTCTTTCCAACCGGGACCAGGTTTGCTACACAGTCAGAGTATCTCAATGGTACAATTATTTTTGCATCCAGGAGTTTTTTGACTTCCTTTTCGATCATGGGCAGTAAAATAGGATTAATTTGTCTGAGTTTTTGTCTAAAGGGTTTGACACCAGGCTTCAGGGGTATCTTATGTTCGATAACAGAGTTGTCATAGGTTCTCAGCTCTTCATATGACCAAGCGAAAATGTCTTTGTACTTTCTAAGCAACTCTGGGTATCTATTTTTGGTTTCAGGGGACAGATAATTGGAAAGCTTCACCAACCGAGGGTTTTGTGTAGTACCTATGTCACAGTCCTCAACTTCTTCAGGTTGAGGCTGTAGGGTGGATTTTGAAGGGATATCATCTTGATTGAATAATCTTTCCAAGGGAATCAGTCCCTTGGGGATCTGGTTATTTTTAAGAACAAGCATTCGGTGATTCGTGATTTTATCGTGAAACTCTTGAGGATATTCTCCTTCCTGCATGATCCAAATGGGGTCATTTTGGTTTTCTTGGTCAGCGTGCGTTTCGGCAAACTCATCTACAGATTTCAAACAAATTTCAAGTTGTTCATCATCCTCAAAGACTTGCCAATGATGTATGTTATTCAGTATAGACGGTTGGTGTCTCATTTGTATGTGGTACTTTAATTTAAACACGGTGGGAGGTGTGAATGTTGAGGCTGCCTTGGCTAATGCATCAACCTATTGATTTTCATTTCAAGGAATGAAATGAGATTTGTCAGAGGAGAAGAAATTTTCGATCAGATCCCAGACGCAATTCCTATAGTACCTCAACCTATGATGTTTGGCCTGGTACTGTCGGTTTACTTGTTTAATTATTAGCTCGGCGTCACCAAAGACTTCGAGGTTTTTTATTTTCATTCTACTGGCAGCTTCTAACCCTAACAATAAGGCTTTGTACTCACATACTTTATTAGTGTGGTTCTCATTCCACTATAATCTATAGGAAAATGGAATTACGAATTGATTATCGGGGGCCACTAGGAGTGCCCCAGCTCCAGCTACAAAATAGGATGAAGCACCATCAAAAAACATCTTCCATACACCTAAGTTATATACATTTTCTTTTAATCCTTCTTTTTCTGTTTTTTCTTCTATACAAATTTCATCTATATCTACTTCAAAATCACCATCAATAAATAATATACAATTTCCTAAATCTTGGTCAGCAATATATACAGGGTGGTTATTCGGGTTATGTGGATCACCTACCGTGAACGCCAACCTAGTTTCTATGTAAAAGTGTGTGTATTGTCCCCCAAATACTGGAATTGTAGCATATGTCATGTCAAGCTGGAGAGATCCCCCAAGTTTGGCACCCCATGACCTAGATAATAGCATACCATATTTAGGAGGGATATTAGTGACTACTACGTCCATGAGAATTCTTTTAGCAGGTATTTGTGCCAGATTGACCACCTGGTCTTTAATGATACCTATGCATTTGACCTTTCTTGAATCAAATGAATATAAGTCTCCATATGGCCTGGTGATTTCAAGACCTAACTTTTCCATAATGGCTTTTGACATCTCATTGTGGTATGATCCAGAATCTAGCATAGAGTTATGAAGTAGGTGGTCAAACAAGGTCAATGTGATATAAAAGGGGGCAACAATGTCTCTCGCACCTTCGAAATGAGGGCCAAAAACTATGTTTGGCTTGTCATCTTCTAAGTTGATGACATCGGCTTGACTTTCGTCTTCTGAAAAGCTAATCATCTTAGCAATTTGTTTTCTGTATATAGGATTTTTGGCCAGTTCAACAAGTTGGATAGGGATTTTGATTTTATTTATTTCATTTTCCAGATTAAAATTTCCCAGGACCTTGTCGCTCTCTATGTTTGGGGCCTCCATTCCTTTCTTTTTAGCTTTTCGTTGTGGTGCAGACTTGGTTTCAGTCACAGGATCCTATGTTTTCTCAGCGGGTGTTCCTACTGACTTTGACTTGACAGGCTGTGTGTCAGTGGTTTGGCTTTTTGCAGTTTTTTTCTCAGCAACCTTTGTAGCTACTTCATCAATTTCGCCTCTAGGCAAAATCTTTTTTGTTGGGGCAGTTGAAAGACTCTTGTTCCTAGGTCTTAAATTATATTTCTCGTGAAGTTTGGCTATAATATCATCTGTGATACCTTGATAGGCCAAATCTTCATAAGTATCGTTGCTAGCATCGTCTTCCGATCTAATTTCATTATTTAAAGATTTTTTGTAATCTTGTCTTGATAAATAAGGTGATTTATTATCATCACCAAGATCATTTATATCCTCATTGAACTCTTCAAAATCTTCTAGATCTTCCTCTCCAATGAAGTTTTCACTTTTGAAGGGAGTTGGGATCTTTTGATCTTCATTTTTAATTGTTTTTTGTAGGGCCTGAGGATCAGGATTCCTTCTAAAATCCTTCCTAGGAAAATTGTCCCTTTTTGATTTATCTAGTTCCATTTTTGAGATCTTATTTGAAATTTCTCTAATTACCCTAGCCATCTCGTCTATTTATCTCCCGAGGATTTGCCCGATCCTGAGGATCCACCTTGTTCTTTGAATTTCCTATTTTCTTTATTCACGGTTTCTATTTTAACTTTTAATTTCCCTAATGCCATCATGTTCGATTCAATCTCAAGAGCATCATCTTGCATTTTCGTGAGATCTGTTGACCTCCTTTCTCTCAATAATAGGGCGAAATTGGGATCAAAGGCGCCAGCAAAAGTGACCTTTGCTGCGGGTTGAGAAGGTTTGACTTCAACCAAGATTTTATTATATAACTTGTTAAACCTTTGCGTGAACTCTAAAATAGATTCTGAG
Source organism: Picea mariana (assembly GCA_032191745.1). NCBI lineage: Eukaryota > Viridiplantae > Streptophyta > Pinopsida > Pinales > Pinaceae > Picea > Picea mariana. Next base: position 21,213 of record JASDQU010505517.1, on the reverse strand, counting down.
TTTTTCTTTCTAAGGACTCCAAATTCAGATAGGTAATAGAGGTGGTCTCTCCTCTCCCCCCATTGTCTAATAAAGTCGTTTTCAAGTTCTTCATAAGATCTTAGAGATCCGGCTGCTAAGGCTTGGAACCAGGTCCTCACCTGTCCTTCAAAAGTCTGAACAAGGAGTCTGGAATAGACGTCTTCGTGTTCAATTCTGAGGATGTCAGCAAATTGGTCAAAAAAGTTTATATGTTCTTGAGCGGTCAAATCTCCTTCCCCTGTAAATTTCGGAAGGCTTTTCATATAGTTTTCGGGAAGGTCATGTAGGGGAACGGGGAGGACAAGGGGTGCGTATCTGGAAGCTACTTTAGCAAAGATTCCAGGAAGCGGTGTCTGGCCGACTGTTGGTCCTCTTGGGGCACCACCCCCAGCTCATGCACCTCTGTGTGCAGCCATTGATAGATTTGAGGTTGAAGCTCGAAGTGTGTGAGGAGAAGGCTCGCGGAAAACTAGGGAAAATATCTCAGGAAAAGAGAGCGTATTGTATGACAGGGGAAGAGAGACTGATCTCTCCAGGGTTTCCTGAATGTTCAACTACGTAAAATCAGGTTGACAAATAGTATGTATAGGTGAGATGATTCGTCTAGGGGATCTTCGTGATTTTAAAATGTTTTCCGCATCAGAGACTAGCGAGGTCTATTAATCGTTCGGGTTCTTTCTAGTGTTCTTTCAACTAATAGGCAGTTTACTTATCGTGGAGTCGCCAAGTGAAAAAATATAAGGTAACTTTAAAAGGTTTTCTATCTTTGTTCACTATCAAAGAAAGAAAGTGTCAATGTCATTCTTCCCAGGGAAAAGTTTTGTTTCTTCGTTCCCCGGCAACGGCGCCAAAAAGATGTTGTTCTTGAGTTTATACTTTAAGGCTCTAAAGTATACCATCAAGGCATCCGTAAAGATAAAGATAATTAAAAGGTAAAAATCAAAAGGAAGGATAAATTAGAGTTGGTTTCCCAACTGCCTCTGTCTAGCTTCCCTTTGTTCTTGGATGCTAATATCTCTCTCAATAGTTTCCCATGAACATTCTAATTCAACCCGGTTAGTCGTTGTTTGCAGAATAGTATTAAAAAGGTTCAAAGCAATGCTAGTTTGATCTTGGAGAACAGGTTCTATGTTGGGTTGTCTGTTATTTAGGACAGTCATGGAGAGTAAAATTTTATTTAATTTTGAAAGAATTTGATAAATTGTTGCTTCAGTTTTTAAGAGATGAAAATAGGAAAAATAGTTTTGAAATTCAAAATAATAACATAATAACAGTTGAGGTTGTTTCCTAGACTTGAAACAATTTTGAGAATATTAAAATGACAAAGAAATACTGCTAAAAAAATATGAGGCTTTAATCACGAAAGAATCTCATATTGTAACAGGAAGTAAAAAGGAAAACGAGATTTCTAATGAAGTGTTAAATATTATCGTTCAAATGATCTACGGGTCTTAAAATTACTAATAGCAATTTCAGAGGAAAAGTTGTAAATAATTTGATAACCAAATCAATTCAAACTACAAAAGATGTATGAAATAAACTTATAGTTGATCATTCATTAGAAAGACATTGAAAGAAAAACATAGAAATATATTGTAAACAGGGTTAAAGAACACATAGCTTCAAGTTGACAAAATTCAGAATCTCGTCTGCATTATTTATATCACAATGGATTGAAAACTTTTAATACAATCGGCTCTCTCAAAAAGCAAAAATATCCGTCTTAGACTTGTGAAATTCTATTTATACATGATCACCAAAGTTCTTTTTTTTCTTGTTGGTGATTAACCAACTTCCTAAGACTAACGGTTACCTGAATGTGCAATGTTGAACCGTTTACATTTCTATTTTAACTACTTTGTTATTTCAATAATGAAAATATACAAAACAGTATTTCATGTCTGCATTGACGAAGTTCCTTATTCTATCTTAAGACAGCGAATACATTTTCCCAAAAAGTTCACCAAAACTCTGGGAGCTTCTGGTATATCTTTTGCCTCAAATATGAAGAACTTTTTCTATAGTTTGTGCAAACGATCTTCAATTATCTTCCTTGTGAATTTAATAGTTTGCAACTTTAAGTTCGGCATCACTATCCATTTTTTGATTTCGGTGACATTGATTACCTTTATTTTTGGGATCTCCTCCTGCATTTCCTCCAGATCTTCCTTGAATCTTAGTTGGTGCTTGACAATGTTAATTTCTCCTAATAACCCCAAAAAGTTGTTTTTTCCAATGTTTAAAGAAGCTTTTTCTAAAAGATCAAAAATTCCTTGACAATCATCATTGACCTCTCTGGTTATTATTGTGTTTTTTGCAAGGTCTGCCTCCCACACCTTGAGTATTACATCTCCTTCAACCTGCTCTGAAACAGATAGTTTTTTAATCTTTCCGACCTTCTCCTTTGTTGAAAGGGCCACTGCTTTTTGGTAAGTCGTCCTGGCTATTTTCACTTCTCTTTCTTTCAGGAGAATGTTCTCCAAAGCTTTACTTGTTTCCTGAAAGTAATTATGAATAAATTCCATATTTAAAAACACTCCCTGTTGTTCCTCTTCTATCTTCAAATGTATTCCCAATACCTGGGCTTGGAAAATTTCAAGCTCTACCACTTGATTTGAAATGGAACTAATCTTATCTTGTAATTGTTTATTTGTTTCTTCTTGCTTTAGGACATCTGCTTGAGTGACCTGTATTTTCTGATTTGCTTCCTCTAAGCTTGCTTTTAGTTTCTGAATCTCTTGAATGTCATTCAATCTAGCTCATTCTAGACCCTTTTTTATCCCCCAACTGATATTTCTTTCAGTCTCTTTTAATTTATCATGTAGCTGAGCTATCATCTGTTCTTTCTGCTCCAACATAGTTGTCAAACTACCCACAGAGTATAAATTCGCCGACGCTAAGGCTCCCATTGTGCTTGCTATCTCTGTAGTGAATTCTCCTTCTTTAAGTTTTTGTCCATCTATAATGATTTTGTGCCTTTTAATCATCATATCTCCTCTTGGATGTATTTCCTGTTTTAGGATAGCCTTTCTCTTTTTACTGAAAAAATAATCAGAGGGAGGAATCTCATCTCTAGAAACAGGCTCAAGATCACTTACGTACAGAGCTCCCTCTTGGGGATTTCCATAAGTAGACCTCAATGGAGTCAAAGAAGTAATGGGACTTCCAAGTTCTGTTGATGTTGTTCCTCCTACTTTTTTGAGAATATTTTCAAGGATTTCCGAAGGTATTTCCAACTCCTTTCCTTTCCCTGCCTCTGATTTTTCTGCCAGAGGAACCTCTATTTCTTGTGAAGGTATTTCAGTCTCCTTCATTTTTCCACTTGTATTTGCTTTAGCCTATACATCTGTTTCAAAACCTAGAGGAGGCCCTTCCTGCTCTGGAGGAGGGGTCGTGGACTCACCCTACAAGATCTTTGGCAAACAACTTCGTCTGTGACTTTGGAAAGACATGAAACTAGTCCGTAAATCGGGTGATACGGCCCGGACCCTGTTCAATACCTCTTCATAAGTTTTAACCTCCTTGAATATATCATCATAAAAAGATTGTTCATGTTCATGAGCTTTCCAATTACAGTGCATCAAATGTCTGCTTACTAATTGATAAGGGTCATGCTTTATGTGCTCAATATCTACCAATTTTATCTCCTCTAATGCCTCAGCTTCCACTTTAGAATGGCCAAGGTTTAGTAATGAAAATTTCCCGACATACACAAGGAAGATTGGCCAGGAATTCTTTTGAGCTACCTTTAGCTCTATCCCAATACCACCTTTCACTATTTGATATGCTACCTCCCTCAATACCAGTTTGTCTGGAAGGAATTTCGGAAGTGCGTGAGAGGGAATTGAACACCCATAAACCCTAATGTAAGAGAAGTTTTCTTCAACAAACCAGTCAGCTATTGCTTTCATATTTTCTGAGACTGCCTTAGAAATGCAAGGGGGTTCACAGCCATAAAACATTTTATGCATTGGAATTATTACAAAATCACAAATTTCGTAAAATGCATTCTTAGCATTTTCTTCCCAAGGTGCAGAATGATACACATGAATGGGCTCGGGGAAGGTTATGTTCCAACTCCAATTCATCAGCGGAAATGGAGTCACAAAGCAAATCGTATCCATGATGTATCCTGACATATAAAAAGCCACTGGCTGACCTTTAGATCTTACAACTCTGTAGTTCAAAATTTCTTGTGCTAGGTTATCCAACAAAATCTTACTCCAGTTAAAAGTGTATCCTTCTGAAGCTTCTTCTAAAAAGGGCAGCCAATCTGCAGGAAAATGGCAGGGATTCTTTTTCCCGAAAAGTCTACATAGCATAATGGCTACATAGACCATATACTCGTTCAAAGATGTCGTGGCATAAACCCCATGGGTATCGGCCCTAAAATTTGATGGACATCTCCACCATTATCTAATTAAATCCGGATAAGTTCGGTCAGCCTCAGTACACTCATTCCTTTGAAATTCAGCTAAAAACTCAGCATTATGAATATACTTAGGATTTGGCAAGAGTTTATACATTACTTGTATATGCTCTGGCCTCAATGAGCCGACAATGACCCCTTGATCATTCAAAATGCTTCTTGTCGGGATATCAACCTTTTCCAAGGCCCAACTGATCATTTCGTTGTACGCCAGAAGCCGAGGGCACGCCGCGATCTTATAAAGCTCTGATTCTGCTATATCCCGAAAGTGATTCTCGAAATCAGTGGGAGAATTCTTGATTTCATATTCCATGAATTCAGAGATTTGTGTCCAGGATTTAATTGAGTCGATAGCATGTGGCGTAGTGTCAGATATGATATCTCCTTCCTCTGTATCTTCACTCTTCTTTGGTGCTTTCTTTGGTGCCATGACTTTAAGTTAAATGGAAAACCTATCACAGAGAAGGAGTGTATGAGCTCGACTGAAATCGTCTTACACTTGATAGTATGGAACAGAATATGTTGTGAAACTCAGACCTTCAAACTCTCTTTTTAATTCATTTAACGATGAAGGGACTGACACAGCTGTCAAGAATTCAATACATTTAATGCAGTAGATATTTACTAAGATACGCATTAGTGTCACATATCACTAGTTATTCTTTATTTAGGTGGCCACATTTTGGCGCTTTTAAATTCAAAATTCGGAACATTTCATTCAATCGGAACCCGAAACATGAACAAAACCTAAAAAGATTGATTGTCATTAATCATGCTTTCAAAACAGAGTTAATTTATACTAATCACCGATTAAGAGTCAAGATTTCGTGTTTTGGGATTTCGGGGATCGAGTTGACAAGAGGTATGTTATCATTGAATCCCGATTTCCGAAATCGTGAAATCACGACAAGATTAAATTAGAACTTAAATTCGTTTTAGAAAAATAATTGATCGGTATTAAGCGTTTCGGGATTTCGGGGATTGTGTTGACAGTAAGTATGTCATCGATGAATCCCGATTTCCGAAATTGTGAAATCATTAACTTAAGCCGTGAATTTTCATTTTAGTGAATTAATTAATCAGGATTAAGGACTGACCTTCAAAACAGAATTAATTTAGACTAACACATATTTTGAGTCGAGATTTTGCATTTCGGGATTTCGGGGATCGAGTTGACAAGAGGTATGTTATCGCTGCATCCCGATTTCCGAAATAGCGATACAACTAATTTACTTTTAATAATTATTTTCTTCAATTTTTCGGGAAATCGGGGATCGGGATTTCGCGATTCGATATGTATTAAAACCTATGTTCTTAATAAACCCCGAGTCCCGAAAACCCCTTTTTTATTAGTCTGATTTTTTGCTTTTTATTATTATTAGAATAAAATATGTCGAGATTTCAGTACCGGCCCTTTGGAAATGAAAGTGAAAGTTATGCACCGTGAAAAGCCGAAACCCGAAAAAGGAAAATTTTAGTTTTGAAGATAAAAAATTTAAAATATGTTTCAACACAAGGGAAGTATGCAGTAGAAATACTAAAGAGGTTTGATATGTTGGAGTATAAATCCATGAACACACCCATGGAAATGAAGTTGAAGCTCCTGGTAGATACCTCATCAGAATTGGTTGATGCTACTCTGTACAGACAGATTATTGGTTCGTTGATGTGTCTGATGAATACCAGGCTAGATATATGTTTTCTTCTGAACACCTTTTGAGTCAGTATCTAGTAGAGCCCAGATGTGTTCACCTTATAGCTATAAAAGATGCCATGAGATACCTTAAGGGTACATTGGATTTTGGTCTCTGTTATACAAGAGATCGTGACTTCAGATTTCATGGATATACTGATTTAGATTGAGCTGGAAGTATTTCTTATAGAAATATCACTTCGGGATGTTGTTTTAGTCTGGGGTCAACCATGACTTCATGGCAAAGTAGGAAGCAATCCAGTATTTCTCCCAGCATGGAAGAAGCGGAACACATTGTATGTTCCGCCAGTTGTGAATCCATATGGCTTCGAATGTTGTTGACAGATCTATTTGATCTGGAGATGGAAGCCACTGTGATCCTATGTGATAACCAGAGTTGTATAAAAATGATGTGTCCCGTGATGAGTCGAAGCACATAGAGATCTGGTATCACTTCATTCATGATATGATGCAGAGAGAAGCTATAAAGTTCCAATATGTTGGCACAGATAAACAGGTTGCAGATGTGTTGACCAATCCTCTGTCTCGTGCAAAGTTTGAGCACTTTCGAGACAAGCTTGGTATAGTCCGAAAGGACCTCCCTCAAAAGGGGGGAT
>JASDQU010505516.1:38338-80604 GCA_032191745.1 Picea mariana | reverse complement strand
CCATTCAAAGGTATGCTAAGAATTTTTCAAAACCTAATTGTATTTTTCATAAAATTGTTGATTTTTGTTTTAGCATGCCCATTCAAAGGTATGCTAAGAATTTTTCAAAACCTAATTGTATTTTTCATAAAATTGTTGATTTTTGTTTTAGCAAATAATTAATGATAGTTTTTCCATTTGCATATTTTTTTTTTATTGTTTGAGACATTGTTTATTATGCCCCTCGAGAATGTGAAAGACCTTGCATGGAACAAATGTGAAGAGATTTGATGGGAAAAAATATTGCAAATATTATTAGAAGGAAATGGTGGGGGGAATTCATAGAGTAAAAGAACATTTTTCTGGCATACGAGGTAAGTCACACCATGACTTGATGTTGACCCATATATTTGATAGGAAATGCTTGCCTCTATTGAATAATATCTAGTAGAAATGACCAAGAAAGAAGAGATTGAAGCTAAGATAGGGAGGAGAGAGATTGCATCCATTGGTTACCTAGTTGTGAAGGCTCCTCAACTCTTTTGTTAGGGTTCCCTTTAGATATATTGCTCCAATTCATGACAACCCTACACCAAAGAGGAAGAATATTAATGGTTTTTTTGCACTTGCTACCACCCCTAACTCTAGTACTTAGTCCACCATCGATAGCCATGAAAGAAGCAATACAAAGAATAAACATTTGAATAAAAGAAGCAATACAAAGAATAAACATTTGAATACATGGCTAGATAGTGGTATGACACACATATCCCTTTCAATGTTCTAAAGGTCTTCAAATGTGGTAAGGGCTTTGAAGGCTTTAGTTTTAATGACCTCAGGGGGGTACTTTTGTTGAATGAGTTGGATCCATAAATGAGTACTTAAAGAGTTATAAAGAATCATGTACTGAAACAAGATGCACCATCATGTTAGATGGATGGGCCGATGGAAGGTCCATACTTATTTTCCTTGATTCTAGTTCACAAGGAAATATGTTTATGAAATCAATAGATGCATCTAATTGGGTAAAGGATGCACAATTATTATTTTAGATTTTGGATAAGGTGGTTGTGGAGGTTGGTGTGGAGAATGTTGCATAGATCATCAATGATATTGCCTCAAATTATGCTCCTGTTAGTAGGTCGTTGGAGGAAAACACCCAACCATATCATGGACCCCTTGTGCTACATAATGCCTAGACCTCATCCAACAAGATATAAGCAAACTAGATTGGGTGAAGAAGGTTGTATATCATACCAAGTGCATCACCAAATACATCTACAACCACAATGTGAGCATTGAGCCTTATGAGGGAAAATAAGGGAGCTAAGAGACTGTTAGTTTTGTCATCACCATATTTGCAACAAACTTCCTCACATTGTGATATCTCATTTCATATACAAACACCTTGAGGAATATTTTTTCTTCTAATGAGTGGACTAAATCTCAATGGAGTAGCAAGGCTAGTAGGGAAGACATGTAAGAAATTTTTTGAAACAAATTTTTGTTCTAAAGAAACAAAGATTGTAAAAGTCATTAAGCCACTTATTAAGGTGTTGTGGATGGGGATAAAGTGGCTATGTGTTATATTATGAGGCCATGGATCAAGCAAAAGAGTGAATAAGGGCATCATACAAGGATAAAAAACAAAATATCTACCTACTTGGAAGAACATAGATAACAAATGGAACAACCAATTGCATTTTCTTATACAAACATTTGGGTAATTCTTGAACCCAAGGTACCATTGCAAAACCAACTTTGGAATAGATGAACATAGAGAGGTCAAAGGTGGATTTCACACTTGCTTAGAGCACATGGTCTCGACCAAACAATCTAGTATAAGTCTCGACCAAACAATCTAGTATAAAATACAAAAGCATATCAATGTTTTCAATAAAAGCACATTCATCTTTAGAACAAAACTAGTTGTTCTTGCAAGATATGAGGACCAACTATGTAAGAAATTCCAAAGTTTTTAAGTTTAGGAATTCATTGTTCTCAACATTGAAAATTTCTAGCCAAAGTTGCAAACTAATTTCTTGAATTTTCTAAACTTGTCTTTGACTCTTACAATTTATCGCAACAATTGTTTGGGAATCATTTGGAAATGACTGCCCCTAATTGTAATACTTTACAATTTGGATCTTGAGTCAACTTGTAGCCTTTCTAGGTGTGAGCACAATTGGGTTGTCTTTGAGGGCATACACTTGAAGAAGAGAAATAGTTTGGAACAACAATGGTTGAATGGTCTTGTCTTCACACAATACATCCTTCGATTGAGGTGCAACCATTTGCTGAACAAAACACTTGATGCAAATCCCATATTTGTCTTGGCGGATATTAATCCTTCCTCAAAATGGGTTGTCGAAATTTGGATAACAAAATTTGAGGATGATGACTTAGGGTGAATGGATCTAGATCCACAAGTAGCAACAACAAAGATGTCCTTAAAGGATTGAGGTAGAGAGCAAAGGAAGAAGGGCATTGTGATATTGATGATGAGGATCCTAGTGGGATACTTTTGATTATATGTAGTTATTTATTGTAGCATGTTGTTTTTTGGACACTAGATGCCATTTAGAGCCTCAATGTTTATGTATTTTATTTAATATATGTATTGCATCTGGTGCCATTTTGTTATCTTCATCCTTACATGTTATATACATGGGTAAACTTTGCTCATAAATAGTGTCTAATGTTGGATGTGTGTGTGTGTGTGTGTCTATTTATTCCATAATAAATATGCCATGAATGCACAAAAACAACCCAAAAATGTCATTGCAAGTGAAACCTAGTAGTGGTAGAGGTTGTTCTCTTTTTAAAGCTCAAGGACCCAAGTATAGCACAATAACTACACATGCATGTTAAGAGATAATGACAATTATGACACAATTGGTGGATGAGTATTATATATAGTAGTTCTTTGACTTGAACACCCTCCTCATCATTATGTCACTTTATAATTTAACTCACCCTATCAATTTTTGATGTGATGGTGTTATTTTATGTTTATCAAAACCAGAATTGGCTAAAGCTTAGATTAGAACTAGTGAGAAAACACAACAACCGAACTAGTCGACTATATATGTGTGTGTGTGTGTGTGTGTGTGTGCACGCGCGCACACACACACATATTATATATGTATTTTTAGTCATCTGGTTCGACTACTGGGTTTTTTCACTAGTTATGATTTGAACTTTGGCCAATTTTGGTTTTGATATTAAATAACATCATCACATAAAAAATTCATAAGGCGAGTTAAATAATAAAGCTACATAATGGTGAGGAGGGTGTTCAAGTCAAATAAATAGTATACATAATACTCATTTTCCACCAAATGTGTCATAATTGTCATTCTCTCTTAACATGCATGTGTATTTATTGTGCTATACTTTGGTACTTCAACTTCATAAAGAGAACAACCTCTACTACTACTAGGTTTTAGTTGGGATGGCATTTTTGGGTTGTTTTTGTGTATTCATGGCATATTTATTATGGAATAAATAGATATCACCATTTTTGGAGCAACACTAATTTTGGAGCATTATGAATTTATGAGCGTAAAATAGAGAAATTGGGATAGTTGAAGTGTCCCCTTGCATGAGAGTGAATTTTGTAGTCATTGCATATTTTCATCAACAAACTATATTTATTACAGATGTTTGAGACAACTTGTTTAGTTTTTGTGACTATGCACTTTATTTTGGGATTGTGACCTATTAGGAAACCAAAACAACTTACCAAGACAAGACTACAACCTATAACATTGATCTAATTGGAACTACAACATGCCAACATCGAGGGCTTCAAGAATTTCAATTACATTTTGATCAATGTAACAACCTTTTGAAATGATTAGTGTCTTGGACATTAAATTTGCTATTGAGTACTATTTCCATTCTAGTGAATATTTTCCCCAATTTTCAGAGATCGATATGAGTTCTTTTCCTAAAATCCCGAGACTTATTGCATATCTTATATGGTTAGTATGACAAGAGGATTAGCAAGTAACAACATGTTGTTTCCTACTATTGGAATAGAAAATATGATAGTGGGTTTCTCACTTAAAGGGAGCTACCCAAGGATAATGTCGTTTTTACATCTACCCGATGATTGAAGAATGTAGTGATCATTGACAATGATGGAAAGTTACAATGTGTGATGGAAATCGTGGAAACAAATGATTTCATTGCTTTATTATTATTGGTTCCTAAGCTAGCCTACTTACTACTATTGATCTCTCTTCATGTCAGGGACTAGAGTCAACCTCTTAGGGTCTTCTTGAAAGATTTATCAAGACCCCCTCTGCATTTTTATAGAGGTGGTACTCCTCTTTCTCACTTAGATATTCAATAAACTTGCTCGAGACATAAATTTAAACATTCATAACATGAACACCTATGAGTGGACTAGGTGGTAAAACCACTGAACAAATGATAAATAAATCATGATAAAACATGTAACTTCACATGAAAGAGTAACTACATTTTTTACATCACATCCATTCATTTGAGTAAGGAGAAAAAGGGATTCGAAGCAAGACTCGTAGACAAAAAATAAATATGGTGGTCCAAAAATTAGAGAACTTTAAATGATTTAATTAATTAAAACTCTTAAGATGCATAAGAGAAACACACACAGGATCTCATGCTTTATAAAAAAGTATGAAACCACAAATGTTATGAACTCCCATAAATAATTTTTTGCGAGAGTCAAATAATATTACAAATCAAAAGTTCAAGTTCGAATAAAGTGTTTTCCAATCAAAAGACACAATGTTCTTGATACTTAAATGATAAAAGTAAAGATGCTCATCCAAACAGATTAGGATTAGGGCTCCTGTGGACCATATAATTTAGTAGAATAAACCTAAAAGAAAAGGAGAAATGCAGTCAGGGATCAACTTTACGAATGAGCAATACACTTAATAAAGCTGGATGACCAAAGAGTGGGATGAAAGAAACGAAAATGCTTAGAAAAGAAAAACACTCATAGAATGACAGAGGAACAATAGATGGATGGATGCATATATCTCCCTTGAATGTGATCTCTCTTTGATGTCTTTGTCTTTATATTTGGGCGACGAACCTTCTTGAAATAACTGATTTTTAGTAGTTATTTTGGGTTAACTATTTCCGCCAACAACTTTTTGAGCCACTCACCAATAAAATCCTTCATTGGCATGATGGTGATGTCTTGTTTAACCATTATCATGAATATTTCATCTTCAATTTCTACAAACTCGGAGTGTATCTACTATATTGATGACAGGTGGTGTTCATTATTATTTACAAAAGTAAATAACCACTGCTTAATTTCATCTTCTGCAAAATCAGTGAGTTCATCGAACTCACTGGCCCATGACACTTTAATAGTGCTTAACTCTATCTCTAATTGTTCTTTTGTTATTATGCCCGAATCTTTTACAAACTGAGGGCATTCAAGGTCCTTAACAACTTCTAGTGTTTTTAAGAATGCACTGTTTCTTTTATCATTTACTCTTGTATAGGCGGCAATTGAGTCTCTTAGCATCTGTATTCTTGCCATTCATCTTGCTTTTAGTTGTTTTATTCTTCGATTTGAAGGTAGTTATTGTTGAACCCTATGATAGTATATTAGACTTGTCACTCGTGCAACATAGGTACTCAAGGAATTTTAATAGTAGGATTCATCGTGCTTCAGATCTTTCTACAAGTATTTTGTTAGGTTGACAATTCTTTGAGATAGGCTCAGATTTGTAGAGACTTCCCATGCTTTTGAAATAATAACAAACCACATATTGATATGCACTGCAATATATAATCTAACTCCATTTAGTAATTTGGAGGGTTTTCTTACCTTTACCAATGTTCCAGGTGTACTAGGGGGAATTTGATTAGGTGCAACAATGGCCAAAGGCTCTAGAAACAGTGGCTTGGGACTCAATGCGTCCTCAAGCTCAATTATTCTTCTTTTCAATTTAATATTTTCCAGCTCTTGTTGATCAGAGATGAAACGAACAAGAGCATCTCTAGTAGTGATATGCAATTTAGGGAGTCATGATGGTCTGACTCTTGAGACATCTACTTCTAAATTCCATGTTTTAGTTGCTTTCTTATTTTTAACTTGGATTTTCTCTATTTGCATTTTTTTCTCTTCTTTATTTTACTTATCATTGTGTAGTGTCAAGGACCACTCTTCAAAAAATTTCGGTTCCTCTTCGACCAACTCCCATGCAATTCACTGACTTTGAATGATTCTAAGTGCTACCTAATCGGGCATTGGGGAATTGTCAATTTCCGTATCAACTACATTTCTCGGGCTTCCTGAGTTTTGTGAGTTATGTTTTCTCATGATTCTCTTTCTTTTTCGATTTTCTACTGAGTTACGACATGTGATTTTTCAATATCACTTGGGGATGAGTCTTCTCCATCATCTCCTCTAGCACATCCTTCATTATTCTCTCCTCTGCATACATTTGATTCTTGTTTCATTTGTGTAGAGGAGTAACTCCTATGTGGATGGGGAATAGAAGAAGATTGTACGTTGGTCATGTCTCTTCCTCTTTGTCTCGTTCTATTTTGAGTTTGAGTATTTTTGCTAACTTTCGTGACCACATCATCATCACATACATGCTTATCCTTCTTCATTGGGGTATTTGGGTCATTTTCACTAGTTCTTTCGATAATCCTTGTGGAAAGGTTGTTGTATCTCATGGACGACAAGTGTTTGAAGAACAATCCTTCAGGGTTGAAACCTCTCAAGAGTTCTCCTTTAAATTGAATGGGGTAAGCATTTCAAACATTTCCATTAAATGGGAGGAATTATTGACTGTGGTTTTGGCAACGTGAAAGGGTAGTGAAATAAACAACTTCTTTATTTTTCTGTCAAATAGGATGTACCATGCCTTGTATTTTCTACAAAGTTCCTCTGCAATAAGATACCTATCATAAACAAATGTGGGAAGAATGAGAGGGGTTTGTTCACAAACATACAATCCAATGTAAATATGGTTCTCTTCATAAAAGAAAACTCCCTTTCCTTTGAGAAAATATTTCAGCATCTTGAGTTATCCTTCTAGGTTCAGATCCAGTCAACACGTATATAAATTCCTTAATCTTGAATAGGGAAGAAATGAAAAAGTGCCTTGTGTTTCCAAAGAACAATGTACCATAATTGAATTGGTTCATTATCAACATCTAAATTTGCTCTCAGGGGAAAACCCTCAAAGACATTACAATAGGCGACTGTTAGGACCAACTGCACATTCATAAGAAACTTTTGAGTTTTAAAATAGATGTCCAGCTGAAAGGAAATCTCATCTGAGATTACCTTGGCCCAGTCAAAGATGACTTATTTTCGAAAACAAAAATATAATACATACAAAACTAACCTAGGAATGTGAGAACTAGATTCTTGTCCCATTAAGGGTGCAAAAAGCCATGCAAAAACACGATATGGCTCTAGAACAAAGCTATGTCGATGGCCCAGAGGTCAGATGACATTTCTATGGATGGAACCATAAAATCCCTTAACAAATTAGCTCCACCACCTTGAAAATCAATGAAAGAGTAAACTTCTAGAAGCTTAAGATTTTTATTAGATGTAGGTAGTTAAGGAATCCTTTTAAATATTTTTGGAGTTAATAGAACAAGATTCTTCCATTTGAAACTTCTCGAATTGCTCTGCTTTTTCAATCAAATCTACAAGCACACCATGAAACTAGCTCTCTGAACTAAAAAACCTTAGGCATACAACCAACATTTACCAAATTTATAGTTCAGATTTTATTATTTTTTCTCTATTCAAGTGTTCAAATTTGATACCACTGATATGCCATAGACCGATGTAAGTCTTTATCTTGGTGGGCGAGGGATTTAGCCTATCTCCACAAAAAGGCTCTTTCCTTCTTCTAGTTTCCATATTGTTTATTCTTTCAATGCACTTTGATATATGTGACACGATCACTTATGAATTACGGAGCCCAAGCATGTTTAAAGGCTAAGCACATGAATTACATTTATTAAACATCATTTCCATATGTAAAAATTCCTTTCGAAATATAGACAACACCAAACATAAATTAATTTTGAAAACAAAGTGATTCATGGGAAAGTGGGATAATTAATTCACATTATCCCTAGATCACCTCCCTTTACCTCGCTAATCAAAATTCATTAATGTGCATTAAGTGACCCTTGAAGAACGTGCAAGGTGCACTATATTTGTAAAGATTTCACTAAGTGTAGATTGAGAGAGATCCATCCTTATAACATTAGTTGTGTGGAACTTCAGTGGTGTGGGAATAAAAGAAGTGAGGAAGTGCATAAGGGACAGGTGTGTAGAAGTGTGGAGGTGGGAGGGTATGGTGAGTGTGGAGAGCGGGATATGTAGAGTGTCCTGTACCAAGAATTGTGCAGGAAGGAGGTTTTGTGGAAAATAGGTTTTTGCGGAGAAGAGGGTGATGAAGGGTCCTCCTCACAAAGGAAAAATAAAACTAAGTATTGGGTTGTGCAAGTGTTAACCCCTAGATTTTCACCCTTGAAAATCTTGAGGATTAAGAGCCAGTATGCACTATTTTGGCTAGCATTCAAAGATTTTCCAAGAGTTTAGCACTTGTGTGAGTTAAAGGTTTGTTCCCATCATAGATAGGTAAAACATCGATATATGGTTGTTTTTGTTTTAGAGTTAGAGCTAGCTTGGATTCCCATAGATTTGAGAGAGATGTCTATATATAACAGGTGGCCCTACTTTTTAGGAGACAATGGTCTGAGACTTATTTGATAGTATTGAGAATACAAAGTTGGTCCTTGCATGATTATGATCCCAATGACACTTTTT
Source organism: Picea mariana (assembly GCA_032191745.1). Lineage (NCBI taxonomy): Eukaryota > Viridiplantae > Streptophyta > Pinopsida > Pinales > Pinaceae > Picea > Picea mariana. The sequence goes on along the minus strand of JASDQU010505516.1, from coordinate 71,801 downwards.
CTAATGATCGTGCGGGTACTTTCTATTTTTAGCAGGTTGAGCTCCAGGCTTTAGATTAGGATCCTAAGATTACAATATTGATCCTAGTGACATTATGAGTCCAGTGAGCCCTTTATGAGATGACATGCATGTAATTTCTATTTTTAGCAAGTGGAGATCAAGGGGTTAGATGATGATCCCGGGCATATATATGGGTTCCTTACAGAAAATTGAATTCAATGAGACTATTTTGGGTGACATGCAAGGGATTACTATATTTAGCAGGTGGAGCACTAGGGCTCGCATGTCAATTCTAATTGCGTATTTGGAATCCTCACAAAAAATCAAATCCGATCAGTATAATATCATTGACATGCGGTGACATTCTATTTTTGGCAGTGTCTATTTTTAGACATATGACACATGATGGTTTTCTCCTAGTAATCCTAGACATTTTTGACAGTTTCCTATTTTTTAAGAGCCAAACCCTACTTTTAGCAGTTTCTATTTATAGTAGGGGTGGTTGGTTCCTAAGGTGACAAGTGGAAGGGTCAAATTTCGACAAGTGGCAATGATACAGTGTAACATGTGGCATCTACTTGACATCATTTAATGAAGAGGTGAAATTTCCAAGGTTAAAAGCAAATAAATAGAATTAATTAATAAAGAGGATGTGTGGATAAGGTGGCAAGTTTATTTGGGCGTGATTGGGATAATTAAAGCCTAAATGAGTTATCTTTCACTCCACTAATTATTATTTCACATTTCATGTATTTAATTCCCTTTATCCTCACACATGCACCATAATTCCCTATTTTCTAGCATTAATGGGCCTCTATTTTCCCTAATTTTTATCCTAAGTCCTCTCTCTCTCTCTCTCCCTATTTTCTAGCTCATTGTCCTAACTGAGCCTCCATTTTTCCTATTTTCTAGCCTCGACCTTTTTCTCTCTCAATTTCTTATCCTAACTCCTCTCTCTCTATTTTCTAGCTCGTTGTCTTAATGAGCCTCCTTGTTTCCTAATTTTAGGATTAATGCAGTTCCCCTTTCCCCTATTTTCTAGGGCATTAATTATTTATCCTATATTTTCTTAATTCCTCCCATTTATATTATTTCCCTAATTTTTTTATCCTCTCCCTATTTCTTTAGACATTAACTCTTTTAATGTGTTTTCTCCTATTCCTTAATAGAGTTGTCTATTTATCCCTCCATTACCCCTCCCATCACTACACCTTAACTCCCCCATTCATCCACACGTGGGCATGTATCTTATCCTTTCCCACATATTCATATTCCTCTCCATGCACATGCATCTTATCATGCGCCCCCCTTTCTTAGAACATGTATTACTCCTTTAAACTCACGTGCATTTTCTTTATTTCTTTATACCCTCACATGTATTTAACTTATAATCCCTTTTTTTTCTCCACATGTGTACATGTCCTTTCCCTATGTTTCCTCATGCACAATACATTATTGACCATGCATGTGCATGCTTTTTTCCACCCATGCGCCTTTATGTTGTGGCATCTTCCATTCTTATCCTATGCTCTATTCTTAGCCATGTGCTTGGTGTTGAGACCTAAGTCTGCACCCCTGCCTCTTTTCCCTATGCCTTCATCAAAATTATTCCTCTTTTGGTTGGTCAGCTCAGTTTCCCTCTCTAAATGACTTGGTTTCTATTGTTTTCCTTTTCGATTGAGTCTTTGCACATTTTGTTTCTGTTTTTCTTGAAGGATAATTGTATGTCGTGATTTGGTTCTAAATACTTCTCATCATGTTTTCCATTGATTGAGTGTGCAACAGGTCCACCAATTTCTTTTGTGTGCACAAGAGACATATAGGACCACCAAGTCCTTTGTATGCACAGTAACCTTCCGCAGAACAAAACAAAAAAATTCAGAGCAATTCATTTCCGACTTAGATTTCAAGCCAAACAGATAGGTTAAAGTTCAACAGTGGAGATCCAACAACCAACTAGATCAACGACTCTCGCACATTTGGGATTCCAGAACTTGCACGACATTTAATCACAGAGTTACATAAACCACTCTGCGAATTCGGCTCCAAAACCTTCGAGTTAATCTTTTTTTGAAAATTCTCGAACGTCGAACGCCACAACGTTTTGGCGATCAACCAGCTAGGAGGTCTCCACACTTAACACTCAAAACTCCTGAACACTGAAACACCAGAGCCACATGACATCCATCTAGAATTGACACATGGCATTCATCAGAGGAGACATGTGGCACTCATTTCAGACACCTTTGGGTATGCCATCTGCCCATTTCTGGGTGACACGTGTCACTCTCCTCATGTGGACACGTTAGCGACTGTGACGCCAGGGACATGTAAGATTCGAAGAGCCAAAGTGCTGATCAGCTGAAGGGTTGGAGCCCCAAACTGCCACGTCACTTTGGGAGGTCATTTGTCTGGGAGATATCCACACTCTACATTCAGAAACTCTCGAAGAATCGAAGAGTCGAAGTCCCGAAGTGTTAGAGACACATAGCGCTCATCTATGCTGACACATAGCATTCATCCATGGGGACACATGGAATCCATCCATTGTTACATGTGGCACTCATTTCGAGCATTTTCAACATGCCATTTTCCCCATTCCAAGTGACATGTGCCACCCTTCTTTCATGACATGTCATCGATCGTGACGTCGCAACCTCCATGCCAGCTCTGGGAGATTGTCCTCTGAGAGATTTCTATCAAGAGCAGGCACGGTCTCTCGAAGCACCAAATGTTGAAATCCCAAAGTATTTAATGGTAAATATTTCTTAATCCTAGATCAATTAGCACTAATCAAGAATTAATGACTCTGGGAGATTGTCACTTCGGGAGATTCCAACCCAGAGTGAACGCAAATCGCCAAAGAGCCAAAGTGTCGAGGAGCCGGAGACACGTGGAATTCTTCTATCATGACACATGGAATCCATTAGTCGAGACACATGGCATTCATCAGCTGAGACACGTGGCAACGTGGAACTTATTTTAAGCATATTTGGGTCCTTCATCTGTACGATTTCCAGTGACATGTGTTGTTGGCCCTTGAACAGGTTTTGTTGATATCTAGTCAAGTTTGACCTGTTTTTGGACTTCAAAAACCTGTCGAAGGAGGAGCGCAAGATGAAGCAGAGATCATGGAATCTTGGCCCCTTATTGGGATGTGGGAATATGTAACGGGATTGGGATGTCAGCCCATGTGTTTACCCATGTTTAGGCCTATTTTGTAATATATAAATAGATGCTTAGGCTAGATAAAAGTGGTGGTGCATCTATGTGATGTGAATTTATGCTAAGTGCAAGTAGAGTCTATAAGTGCTTTGTGCATGATTGTAAGAGACTTGCAGAGCTAAGTGCAAGTGGTTGTAACGGATGGTGGAAGGCTTTGTGCTATAACCAAGGAAGAAGGATCTAGCGAGATACACATATCTTTTGTCCTATGCGAAGAAGGGTTCAGAGGCTCTGTGCATGTAACCTATTGAGAAGATAATAAAGAAGAAGAGTTGGTGGATGTAGCCCCAGGGTGGGGGTGAACCATGTAAACACTATGTTGTTTCGCTTTGTGCTTGTCTTGATGTGTTTCTAACTTCTCTTGCTAAGTGATTTGATATAGATAGATAGCTCTGTTTATGCTTTGTGCTATGAATGTTAGATCTGATCTGTATGAATATGTTTAGTGCTTGATTTGCTAGATCTAATCTATTTACCTATGCTAAGTGATTAAATACGTTAGATTAGTGTGAAAGCTGCGAAGCTCTGTTTTATCAGTGAAGTAGATATTGATTGCATATTGAGGAAATGACGATGCTAAGTGCTCTATTAAGTATCATAGTCACAGATCTGTGTCCCAGCTAAGGTTGCATACACTTGAGTCCTGCAACCACCCTTGCCTCTACCTCGGGTGAGACTTCATCTTCTTCGCAGATGTTGCCAAAAGGGCCGGTATTTAGGGTTTTTTTGGTGCATTGTTGTAGCATTGAACCCTGGGTCTGCCCTTGTGCCAACAAATGGTTCTTTGCTGGGACCTGAATCTATGATTACTGGGAACTGAGGAAGAAGAAGCTTTGTGAAAATATTCATCCTGAAGTTGTGAAATATCTATGCGTAGATCTGTTACCCTAGTGCACAGTATTGTACTTAACATGTGAAGCTTTGTGCCAAGAGGAAGGTCAGATCTGAAGAAAAAAGGTTAGATATGAAGAAAAGAGGTAAGATCTGTAAGCTCTGTGCTTTGATAAAGGTAAGAATAGTGAAAACTTTTAGATCTGGAAGCTTTGTACTATGTAGAAGTAAGATAAGTGGAAATTTTTGTTTCTAAATTATGGATCTAGGTATGTTTGATAGGTCTTGTCCTAGCTTGAAAACTAGGGCACTTGATAGGGATGATTTTAAGGATGGAAATTTATTTTAAAATGTAGAAACCTTGGCAAATCTTACTGATCCTTCATATTCCAACTATAAATGTTTGGTGATATTTTTGTAAAAATATTCGAATTTCTAAGGAACTTATATAGTTTTTATAAAATTTTGGCGATTTTTAAGGTAAAATAATTTTATCCTATAGAATTTGGGCGAATCATTTTTAAAATAATGAATCTCGTTTTTGGGAAAACCATGGAAAATTAGCCCATGAGCGAAATTTAGCCCCTAAAATCATCCATGGGCCACTTGATATGAGTAGATTTGAAAAGAATAGTGAAAGATATGTTATACCTATGCATAGAAAGAATGTTTGGACTAACAAGTGGATGCAGGATCCTAGAAAGAATTTGTTGCAGGTTATCTCCTATGAGCCTAGCGCGCAGTACAGGAGAAGCTGGGGATCATTTAAAAGAAAGAGAGGATTAACTCTCTGTTACAACTGCAGAAGACCAGGACATCTTGCTAAGGAATGCACTAGAAGAAGACCTAGTTGTCTTTGTTGTAGAGCTATGGACCATGAAGTGTTGGATTTCTCTAGAATGATTGCTAAGCTTGAAGGAATGAATCTGAACCAGAAAAACCCTAAGGTAGATCCAGAAATAGCAGAATTCCAGAAAGAATCAGAGAAAGTATTGTTACAAATGAAAGAAACCTGAATGACCACCGACACGTTAGATTATCATAGATCTTCAAAGAAAAAGAATGCATCGAAGCAAGAATAGGAGACTTCGACATTGACTGTGCTCTGGATGAAGATACACTGGTGAATATCATGACAGAGAGAACTTGGGAAGCTATAGGCAGGCCTGCTATGATTCCTTCATTAGGAGGAGTAGGATTATTCAGAGGAAAACTGGTAAACCTATGTGGAAGGCTCGCTCAGATACCTATGAGTGAAAATGGAACTTCGACAGAAGAAGATTTTGAGATTATTAAATTTATTGAAGACAACGCCCCATTTACCATGTTACTAGGAAAACCTTGGATTGATAGAGATCAAGCCAGACGAAAGGAAGAAGAAGAAGTTTTGGAGCAGAAGAAACAAGAGTTAAAATATTTCATGACCAGAAGGATTGCACACTTGATTGAAGAACAAGAGAACAGATCGAAGCTATTTAATACTAGAGGCCTAGATGTCGAAGCTGCAAGAACATTAGAGGACTCACAGAAGACTGAAGTACTTATTCTAGATAAAGAAAAAGTATTACCCCTGAATCCTAGGAAAGAATCTCAATAGCGCGCAGTGACTATGTTAAAAGAAGATAAGAATCAGAATGGAAAAATACATACCAAGATGAAGATCACTGGAAAGAAGGCTAAGATTGAAAAGTTACAGAAAGTTCCAAAGGGAACTTCGCAGGAGGGAAATTTTCAAAATTGGAGTTTCGTTGGGATATCTGAACAATGACACATCGCACTTCGCCATGGCGAAGCAATATAGCCATTGGGGAACATTATAACTATTCGATCGATGCTCCGAACGGGCAGAAAGGCAATTATGGTACGTCATCAGACCATTGGACCACGCCATATTGGACATAACCAAGGTAATGAAGACCTCATAGCCATTGTAAGCGACCCGTTGTCGAGTTACCTATTTATCCCACTGCGCCACGCATCGAGAACACTTTTTCCAATTGAGAATTTGAGCCCACAGACTAAGTTGAGTTTACACCGTGATCATCGTTCTTCTTCTCTCTCTCTCATTATTGTGTCTAAGCTACCCCTCCGAACCTGAGATTGTTAACCCCAAGTGTGTATGTCAGACGAGTTGAGTGCTGTAGAAAGAGTTGTTGAGGAAGTTTTGATTGACCTGATGACTGAAAGAGTCATGTCGATGTCTACAGGTATACAAGCATCATCCACGAGAGAACTTCCAACTTCTCCATCGACTGCTCGAGGAGCAGGACCATCCCGACCGTCCGTTGAGAAGTGAACTAAGCATAGAGATGACTTAGCGAATGCTAAAATGATCCCGACTATCTTACCCACTTATATACCACCTTTGAGTGGTGTTGTAAACTGCGACAACATACCTAGAGATTTCGAGTATGCCTTGGTCACTGCGTACCTCTTGAAGAGGATACACGCAGTTCGCATAGACCAAGAAAAGATAGCAGCGTTGAAGTTTAGCGACTTCAACCTCGGTGATAGGAAGGTATAAATCATGCTCACCCTGCATAAGTACCTGACCAGAACAAAAAGAAAGAATTCGAAGACTGTCCCTCAGTCATGGACCCATAACCTCGCGCAGTCCACCCTGCTGAACGTCATGAAGATTCCTCACTTTGGATGACACCAGGAGGTGAATGCATGTGTCAAGTTGCTGCTGTCCTGTTACCACAAAGGTTATCTATGGTTAAACCGTTGCATAACAGTGGATCTGACGTTGATAAATCAGATCACTAGGCTTAGTATGCAAGGACCCGACCCACAGGATTTCTATCCTGGAAAAGCCATGGACCACGCTATCGCACAAAGGATCAAGGACACTTATGGTGATGTCAAGAAGGGCACGTGAGGCTACAAGGTAGCTTCTATACAGAGTGGCACAGTGCACCTCTCCTATTAGATGATTGCAGGGAAGTTAGTACGAAAGAATCGACCCACCCAAGTCACTAGTTTTGTAGTCGACCTCATAGGAAAGTGCGTGGAGGGCCTACAAATGAATTGGGTGAAGTACATGGCGAACCAATTATAACTTGATTGTAGAGAAGCCCATGATCAAGGGTATGAATTTCACTTTAGCTGGCTATTGATCCTGATCACTTTCATTGCTTGGGAGATGCTGGAAGGTACAACCTTCTCGGACATCGAGTCCTTTGAACCATTGGCTGTGAAGTTCAACACACTGTGGTATTCAAGCGACATGAATAAATAGTGACAGTCCAATCCTATATTTCATGCATACTACAACCAGTTGAAGGTAGTCATACAGTCCACGCCTCGCATAACTCTGAATACTTTACACAGGTTCCAACCTTTGATGAAATTCAACGTGGACTGCCATTTCATTTATATCACAACGTGCGCTGACGAGAACAAGCAACAACTTTAGTCCTACTACAAGATAATGGAGGAGGACTTGGAGGAGATCACCAAGGACTAGTTGGTGGACCTCCTCATTCCAGTAGACCCTGTGGAAATATCCGACATAGACAACCCAAAAACTGTGCAGGATACATCCAGGCTGAGCAAGACAAAGAAGACCGAAGAGGTCCATGATTTAGACAACACATCAGTGAAGACCACTTCCATCTCACCCAAGAAAGGAGGTGATGATGCAGATTTGAATGACACAGAGGTTGAGCAACAATAGGGTGACGAGGCCGATCCCCTAAAAAAGAGGAAAGGTTCGCCTCCAAAACCTTTCTCCCCGAAGAAATCGAAGGCCACTATGACGAAGATGCATAGCGTCCTCACCTCTGATGACTTCGACTTCCTCGTAGCAGACCTGAATGATGCTTCGCTGGAGATAGAAGAGAAGCAAGAAGCAAAGCAAGAGGAGTTGTATGATCGAATCACGACTGAACTCTGAGGAGTACAACAAGCCCTACAATCCATCCGCGCAGTCTTCACTGCACCAGGAGAGCCAGAAGTGGGAGATGAGCCAGCTCAACTTCGATGAGCGCAAGAGTAAATAGTGAAAGCCACCCAGGATTTGGTACAAGTACAGGGAGTACTTGTAGAACAACGTCGAGCTGCCGAATAGGAAAAGAACGCTATCCAAGTGATGTTCGATGAAGAAAAGGCACAACTGCAGCAAGGCGAGGAACAGTTGCTCGCCGTGCAACTCGAAGTGAAGGAAACAATCAACTGAGCACTTCGCTCTATGACTGTCATAGAAGTAAAGGCAGAGGATCAAGTCACGAAGCAAGTAGCGCAACTTGAAGAAGTGATCCAATAGCTCTAGCAATGCATAGCAGATTTAGAGCTATGCACTGTACCAGAGACTCCATAAGAGGTAAGAGACCAACGAGAAGCCACTTCCCACAGTGCAGTTGACAAACTGAAGGCCCTTACCTTAGAATGCAATAAATTCCTTGATCGTAGTGCTCAGACATATGAGAAACTTACCAAGAACCCAAAGTTGTAGGCACTAGAGTTGCAGCTCCAGGAAGCAAAGCAACACGCCTATGTAAATATGTAACGGGATTGGGATGTCGGCCCATGCTTTACCTATGTTTAGGCCTATTTTTTAATATATAAATAGATTCTTAGGCTAGATAGAAGTTCTGGTGCATCTATGTGATGTGAATGTATGCTAAGTGCAAGTAGATTCTGTAAGTGTTTTGTGCATGATTGTTAGAGACTTGTAGAGCTAAGTGCAAGTGGTTGTAATGGATGGTGGAAGTCTTTGTGTTGTAACACAAGGAAGAAGGATCTAGCGAGCTAAACAGATCTTCTGTCCTATGCAAAAAAGGGTTTGGAGGCTCTGTGCATGTAACCTATTGAGAAGCTAACAAACAAGAAGAGTTGGTGGACGTAGCCCTAGGGTGGGGGTGAACCACGTAAACACTGTGTTGTTCTGCTTTGTGCTTGTATTAATGTGTTTATAACTTCTCTTGCTAAGTTATTTGATATAGATAGATATATCTGTTTATGCTTTGTGCTATGAAAGTTAGATCTGATCTGTATGAATATGTTTAGTGCTTGATCTACTAGATCTGATCTATTTACCTATGCTAAGTGATTAAATACGTTAGATCAGTGTGAATGTTGTGAAGCTCTGTTTTATCAGTGAAGTAGATATTGATTTCATATTGAGGAACTAACAGTGCTAAGTGCTCTATTAAGTATCATAATCATGGATTTGTGTCCCATCTAAGGTTTCATACACTTGAGTCCTGCAACCAACCCTGCCTCTACCTCGGGTGAGACTTCATCTGCTTTGCAGGTGTTGCTGAAAGGGCCGGTAGTTAGGGTTTTGTTGGTGCGCTGTTGTATCGTTGAACCCTATGTTTGCCCCTGTGCCAACACGTGTCACCATTCTTTCCATGACACATTAGCGATATGGCATCAAACCTCCACATCATATTCGGGAGATGGTCCTCCAGGAGAATTTCAAGAACAACATTCAAAAAGAAAAAATCCCAAACCTCGAAGAGTCGGAGTCCAAAACTCCCAAATGCCAAATGATTAAAGGATAATCTAGGGTTAATTAAGATAAACGTGATTAGCACTCCGGGAGATAAGCACTTCGAGGGATTTAAAATCAAAGCAAGCACAATTCTCCAAACCTTCGAAGTGTCGGGGCCCCGAAGAACCAAAGTGGTGTCCTCACTACCACATCACTCCACAACATTGTCACTCCGGGAGATTCTCCAAAATAACATTCAAACTCCTGAACGTCGAATTCCATAGGTGGTTTATCTTCGCTAATGGCATATTTTAATGTTTAAAAAGGGGTGCCAAACCAGGAATTGGGGAAACTATAATCCAAACTACAGAAATAATATTAGAGACTTCGAGAAAACACCATATGATTTTCTTCTTTCATTTCCAATACATTCAGTTATCTCAAGCGGCCTCCAACAATGCACATGCATGCCCATGATCAATACATAACTTGGTTCTATCACTCCTAGTCATTTTCTGTTAAATCTCAGTTTGCTCCAGCGCATGCATCAGTCTAATTTTATTGCAAATAACATTTTTTAATTGTTTAGTTCAAGACTGTTTTAAGTTTAAAGCATAATAAGTGGTCTTTTATGTGTGATAAGAACCACTCTTTTTTATTAAGTAAAGTGTGAAGTATACATTACTATACTCCAACAATTTTTAGTTAAGTTAATAAGTTGTTTTACAACTGGTAGTATAGAGTTATGTCTTAGTCCCAGATGGACGAGAACCTCTGCGACTCTGATAAATATGCAGTTTTTGCATGTTTTGAGGGTTCAATTTTTTGAGAGAAAAAAATCAATACAACAACTGGTTGGACCCATTTTGCGCATGGATTAAATCTCTCTACCTGGTGAAGATACTATTGATGACAGTGTGTTTGTGTCCAAATTCATGTGTTTCTTATCTTGAATATCATTTTGATTTGTGCAAAGTATGTTTCTTTTCCTTCAACTGTTGTATAACTTGTATTTATTAATATGCAACCTGTGATAGCAACTATGCTTTGATGAATATTTGTTTTTAATTACAAATTGTGGGAATGTCTGTGTTTTTTGGTACATGTTTGATGCTTGAAATGATATTTTAATATTTAAACTTCTGGCAACAAATTGTTCATTGAATGGTTTGTTGTTTTTTCTTTGTTTTTACCTTTACTGTCTCACTTGACTGTCCTTAGTGTGCCACCAGCCAAGGAGGATCCTTGTCCATGTCATTTGACCAACCAAACCCTGCTCATGTCTTGGTAAACCAACCCTCTAACTGACCCATAAATAAAAAAACCAATCGTTCATAACTTGAGGTGGCCTAGCTCTTCCTTTTAGCAGTCAGGTGCAGACTTTAGGAGCAACACTTGGTTTATCTCATATTTTGACCACTCTTATGGGCCCTCACACTCTATTTAATGATGTTTCTCTTCATTGTAATGGGTCATATTTCTGTAGCAACGACATACTATCATTCTTTTCTCCTCTCTCTTATATCTCTAGTCTATCTACTCTCTCTTTGAGCAAGAATAGTCATTTTACTGGTTGTATAATTGTTCATTTTGGCACAATCAACCCTTTGGCAAGCCTATAATAAAGAAGTGTTGTGTTTGTTTATGAACTTTCTTTCTTGTTCGTACTTTGTTTTATTTTTGCAATTAGACTAGTAGTTCATGCCATTTATTGTGATATTAAGTTGTCTTGTAAGTGATTTCTCTTCTATTTTATTCTATCTCTCTTGTGCTAACCCTACAATATCCCTCCAAGTGACATAAAATCTACTTTTCCTAATGTTTTGGCGGTGTGTTTACACATTGTCTGAAGCAATTTCATTGTTGTTTTTTGTCATTAATTGCAGAAAATATGACTTTTGGACAATAACCTAGTACTTAGGGACTCCCACCCAAGATTGGCATGCACCGACCCGAATGCAGAGGAGGTTTTATCGTGACAATTTAGGGCATTATCTCCTTGAATTATCCACTTTTTAATCATTTATTTCTTAATTATAAGATCTAATTGGAAGGTGAAAAAATGTGCTAACAAATTGGCATCATTGTTGGGGAATGAAAGCCTTGGTAACTCGACATCAATGATTTTTTATTTTGATTTCTATATTTTATTTAATTCACCTGGAGACTCCATAGGATACAGGTACGATTCCACAAGGGAACTTACACAAGAAGAACTTCTAGTTTTGATTCCCTCACAAGGTCTAGTTTTGAGTTAGATCAAACTCTAATATATTTTCTCAGAATAAGACTACTCTTTCACCAGGAACTCCTCTCGGAGTTGGTAAACAAGGAGATTTCTTTGGTAAGTTCGTTTCGACAAGCACTATGGTGAGTGTAACTTCGACATCTTCATCTTTGGTTTTATTTTCATCTCAAGCTAGTAGTAGGTTAGCATTTGCGCTTTCTTCTATCTCATATTAACAATATGACCACAACTGTGAGGCCACCAGGGAGGTGGAGATTCTCTACTTTTGACGCACTGAGTTTTTTTGCATTCCCATACTATCCTCATGACTTACTTTCACATAAATATTTTAGACTCTTACCTTTGTTTGCAGGGAGGTTGGGAGAATTAGTTGAGGATCACTTGGTTTCTTTTTCTAAGTTGCTGGATGATTTTGAGGTGGAACATGAGGATGTGGCGATGAAGATGTTTGTGTTGAACCTCAAAGGGGAGGCACGAACATGGTACAAATCACTTCCCGATGCCTCCATTGATGGATGTAATTCATTTCAAGCAAAGTTCATTGAACGATGGGAGGATAAACATGACAAATTTTCCTTAATTGATTCTTTTGATAATATTAAAAAGAATGAGAATGAGACTGACATTGATTTCAATGCTCGTTTTTCTAAGACTTATTATAAAATCCATACCACTATAAGGCCTAATGTTTCTTATGCTTTAAATTTTTATCTCGAGGCATTTGATGGAATGTTTAGTATTTTTCTTAGAAGTAAGGAACCTCAAACTATGGAGGAGGTCCAAGTTGTTGCTATTAAGTTAGAAAGACATTTTATTACAGCCTACAGTTTCATTGTGATCCATGACTTTCAACTATCGGATGTTACATCAACGCATAAAGTCCTTGTTACTAAAGATGAACCACAACTTCCACTATGTCAAGTTCCCAGAGAGAAGCAAGATGATGGTCCCTCAAGATTAGGTGATCATGTAGTAGTTACACCATTTTAGTCACATGCAAAGTTCCAAGAAGATGAAGGTGAAGATTTCAATGCTTAGGAGTGTTCATCGGTTCCTCCTGTTAGTAATGATGAAATATGCCAGGAAGAACCACAATTCAACCAAGTAGAAGTGGATCAACAAGAGATTTCATCCATGCCCACCCTAGTAGTGGTCCAGGAACCACTTGAGAAGATATCATTATAGCTGGAGGAGCCACTTTTGGTCCAACTAGAGGATGATATCCCTTACAATTTACCTATGGTATAACAAATAGATCTTGTTCCTCAGTAGGATCTTATTATTTATTAGAACATGGATATCTGAGTTCATCACGATCCAGTTGAGCTCGAGATGATGGAGGTATTTCAATAGGTAGAGTCTCAGAGTTTTGACTCTCATGTGTTCATGCTTATTACTAATGAAATACCATGTTATAAATCCCAACCAACAACCTTTAGTCAACCAACAATCTTCAACTATGCCTTCACTAGAAAATACTTCAAGGCATCTTTGGGTCACATGAGATTTCACGATTGGTACGCTGGAAGGTTGACTTTGTTGATATTTCTCATCGGACTAATCATTTGGCTGCATGGTTACATTGGTCCTTTAAGTATGATGATTTTATCATGGCAACTTTGAAGTAAAAATTTTTGGGTCTAGGGTAGTTGTTTTTCCTTTACGCATTGTCATTTCACTATTTCCTTCTTGTTGATTCTTTTATAGTTTTAGGACAACAAATTAATTTCCTTTGTAGTGTATTTTCCCTTGATTTATTTAATTTCATCCTTCCTTAAGTTTTACTGATTTTTTCCCAAATTATATAACCATGTGGTCATGTCTTGTGTGTCTTTCCTTTCATGAATAATGGTTGTCCACTATTTTCATTCCCGGGTCAAAATAAAAATGTCTATCTTTCACATGCCGAGCCTTTGTGTTTATCATTAGAGTGAGCCTGGATGGGTGTCCCATTCGTTCATTGTTCCCAAAGCATTGAGCCTTTATGATGGGCAGTTTGAAGAGACATAGGAGAGTCTTATGTCATCTTATGTTTTGTCTCTTCATTCCTTATCATTGAACCTTCTACTTTGAGTCGGTCGTCTCCCCCCATTTAGAAATAAGGATATGGTACTTGATTTTCTCATCTGATAGCTTCTTGAGTTATCACTTCACACTGAGGGAAGAGATACATCATTGCTCTTATTTTCAGTGGGTCATCCTATATCAACTTCAACACATTATCTATGGATAACCCTAAAGTAGAGCACCTTGGTAGCCATTAGCTTCATTGGAAGTTATCTCACATTCAACAAGGTTGAGCATCATTGAGCCTTGATTGGATGATCCTTGTCATTGTTCGACTTCATAATGTCTTTCAAATTGACAGGTTGTGCTTGTACCTTAGGAAACATTGCAATTACTAGTGGTGTTCCTTCACACTTGAAAAGTGTTTACATTATTGGCATATGATTAAGTGACTCTCTCCCTTGTGTCGACATCAACACATTTACCGTAGGGAGAATTATACATATTGGGTGGTGGAAAGCAGTGGATTTGGAAGAGACCCATTATCTTTCAATGATTCAATGGGAGGTTTACATTACTTTGACTCCATGGCCCATTGGATAGGCTTTGGTATCATCGAACATCTTACAATAATTTCTTGGTCATATTACATGGGCTTTTCTTCTTCCACATAGTCACAGGGGTATTCCTGGTACATATTTCTCAATTTCTCACAGAGCATCATTGGTACATCTTACAGAGTTCTCACAGAGCATCAATTCAATTTTACAGACACAAATATTCATATGGTTCTCGACATCCCACAGGGGGGTCCTGTCCCCTTGAGTCACCATTGTTAACCCCTAGATTTCCACCCTTGAAAATATTGAGTGTTAAGAGCCAACATGCACTATTTTGGCTGACATATAGAGATTTTCCTAGAATTTAGAACTTGTGTGAGTCAAAGGTTGGTTCCCATAGAGACATGTAAAGGATCGGTTTATGGTTGTTTTTGTTTCAGAGTTAGAGCTAGCTTGGTTTCCCATGGATTTGAAAGAGATGTCTATATATAGCACGTGGCCCTACTTTTTAGGATACAATGATCAGAGACTCATTTGATAGTATTGAGCAGACATAGTTGGTCCTTGCATGATTATGATCTCGATGACACTTTTTCTAGGGATAATGTAGGTACTTTTTATTTTTAGCAAGTTGAGCTCTAGGCTTCAGATCATGATTCTGAGCTTACAATATTGATCCTAGTGACATTCCGAGTCCAGTGAGCCCTTTCCGGGATGACATGCGAGTAATTTCTATTTTTAGTAGGTGAGGATCGAGGGGTCAAATGATGATTCCGAGCAAATATTTGGGTTCCTTACAAAAAAAATATTTTGATGAGCCTACTTCGGGCGACATGCAATGGCTTACTATTTTTTGCAGGTGGAGCACTAGGGCTCGCATACCAAGTCTGATTGTGTATATGTAATCATCATGGAAAATGGAATTTTATTAGTATTATATCATTAACATGTGGAAACATTCTATTTTTAGAGATTTACACATGGCGGTGTTCTCATAGTCATCTTAGACGTTTTTGACAGTTTACTATTTTTAGGAGCCAGATCCTATTTTTAGCAGTTTCTATTTATAGAAGTTTCTATTTATAGCAAAGGTGGTTAGCTCCTAAGGTGACAAGTGATAGGGTGAAATTATGACAAGTGGCGATGATACAGTGTGACATGTGGAATCTACTTGGCATCATTTAATGAGGGTCATACTTTCCAAGGTTAAAAGAAAATAAAATGGAATTAATTAATAAAATGAGACATGTGGATAAGGTGGCAACTTTATTTGGGCGTAATTGGGATAATTAAAGCTTAAATAAGTTATTCTTCACTTCACTAATCATTTTTTCACTTTTCATGTATTTAATTCCCTTTAAGCTCGAGGATGGCTTGATGTTGAGATCTAGAAAAACAAGCCTATGGTTGGAAGGAATGTCTATCCTCCACAATGCGTTGCACATTCTATAAGATAAGTGTTCTATTTGTTGTGTTTATTCATGTATAATGTCGATATGGCTATTACGCAATTTACTCTGAGATGTATTTGGTTATTATTGCTTTTTGTGAGTAGAAGGATGCATTCCAATATCTGTTTAAGTGGTTGAATATTGTTGTATGCATTTAGTTGTTTCACTGCACAATTAAGCAATTGCAATTACGTTTGTGATTAGTATGGATAGTTGCATGAATTTGAATGTCATGATGTGGATGTTATTTTCACATTTATAATTGATATCCGATTTTTTTTTTTAGTCGTTTTAGCAAGTGATGTGACCCAACTAGGGGATAGGTACATTACAGAGTGGTATTAGAGCTTAATTTCAACACTAGACCTGTATGGGCCAAGAACTAGTGCGAATTTGGGCAAATTTGTTGTCACATATTTCGATCTTTGACAAATTTGGGGGAAAACGATGATAACCAGAGAGAAATCCTCAAATTTGTAAGAAAAATATGAGATATAATTGCCTCATAATTGTCTAAGATGTTTAATGACATCCATATGCCGAATTACAAAGTTAGATTCGACCTGCAAGGTCAAAATTCACATTTTAATGGAGGCCGACAAAGATGGAAAGAGTTTGAAGAATCGACGGTCGAGATCGCTTTCGAGTTCGAGATTGATGACCTAGATTCATTTTGATAAATTTAAAAAATTTATAAGGATTTTAGAGGTTTCTAAGGTATGAGAAATCAACGGCTATGATTTGTTTTTTTCCATTTAGAAAAAAGGATCAAAACGATGATCAATATTCATTTTCGGTTGTTTAAAAAATGGATCAAATCAATGGTCTGGATTCATTTTCAGTCGTTGGAAGGTTGGGGATGATCAACGACCAAGATTCAATTTTGAGGATTGTGAAGTGGAGCAGATAGACGGTCGATATCAATTAGAATAATATATCGACAACCTAGATTAATCAAAGATTGGTCGAAAATTTTCGAAGTGTGAGAGGAGTTGGCCAAAGGAAATTGCCGACGGTCGATGGTTGGGTCGCCCAAATTGGTGAAGTGTTTTCATTGTTAATGGAAGTCGCCAATGGATGATAGGCCAATGGTTGGGGTGTCAGATGATTCAAAGAAGTGTTGGAGTCAAGCAAGAGAAATTGTCAATGGTTGATGGGCTGATGGTTGGGTGTCGACCGACTTGGCGAAGTGTTGGAGTCGAGCAAGAGATATTTTCGATGGTCGATGGGTCGATGGTTGGGTGTCGACCGATTCGATGAATTTTTGGAGTTGAGTAAGAAAAATTGTTGATGGCCAATGGGTCGATGATCAGGAGTCATCCAATTCATCGAAGTGTTGGAGTCGAGCAAGAGAATTTGATGATTGTTGATGGGTTGATAATCAAGCATTTGTTGATTCAGCAAGGTGTTCGGGTCATCTAAGAGAAATGAAAGACAACCGATGAGGGAAAGAGGGTGATGATGTGTCATGCTACGTTAACATCCATGTGTCATGCCACGTCAGCCAGAGTTCCATGTTATAGTCTACGTGTCATGCCACGTCAGTAACCATGTCAGCCAATAGGGATGGTTGATGACCAATGGTCAGGTCAACCAAATTGGAGAAGTATTTTTTCAGTCAACGAGGATAGTTGCTTACCGATGAACAATGATCAGGTTGTATGGTTTAACAAGGTATTTCATTTTTTTCCAAGAGAAATGACTAATCACCGATGGCCGATGATCGAGTGTCGGGGATATTCGCGGACAAGTTTGGTTTGGGAGTGAGAATCGTCGATCGATCGATCACTAATGGAGTTCGGATCAACAAATAAGATTTCACCTGATTTGAGATCAACAACTCCAACTTAAAGGGATATTATAATAGTAAAAAAAACAATTTTATATGAAAATTTCTAAACTTTTCGAGTTTTTAAAGGTCATGAACTTGCGGGGCGATTTTGAGGCCCTGGACAACATTTTTAGGAAATCAAAATCCACGAGAACAAAAGATACAAGTGTACCTTGAGTTTACCAAGGTACATTTTTTCTTTGTAGTTCAAATAAAATAACTTGGAGAGAGATATCCAACAAGCTACTTTGGGCACAAAACAGAGCTCGTATGAGAAAGTTACAACTAAAACAGTTAAGGTAAAATTTCAGTACCAATTTACTTCCAGAGGGAATAACTCCTTGCTCAGAAGTTCATTTGAGGAACACAAGTAATCTATGGGAACATTATGATCCATAGAAGAAAAACAAGGAGGCAAATTTGGGATATGGGTATGTGAAAATGTGCGGGAATAGAAATAAGACACCTGTAGCATACATGGATAAAACAAGAAAAACAACCAAAACTTATTCGGGCCATAATTTCCAGCTCATAGAGCATATTTTAGAAAACAAATAGTCATTGGAAATGTATTAGGGAGGAGATGACATATTTCCACTCAGAATTTTGAATTGAGTACTAAAAATTTCTTAGAAGTAATAAAGAGATTTCTGTAATAGTAAGTGAGTGGAAAATTACAACTTTTGAATGTTGTAACTTTTCACTAAGAACTCAGAATGAGGCATGAGTACAGCCGTTGGAGATATGTTTTGGAGAATAATGTATTTAATGCATCATATTTTGACTTGGTGCATTATTTTCTTCATAAATTTATGTGAAGAAAAACTTGTAATCTATATAATAATAAAAATTCAATATCCCTAATTCTAACAACAATTATTGCATGCACATTCTTGCAGAATTAGAGATACTGAAAATAATACTTTAGTTCCTATATGAGAACTATAGATATGGAGGATTCTCAAGGATCTAACATCCGTGAAGAAGATATCATAGGTTTGAATGTTAGCATGGGAAATTTTTAGACAAAGTCTAATGGTAGAATAAACGAACATAAGCCTGCAAAGATAAGTGCAGATTTATAGAGCCGAGAATGAAAGGATCAAAAAATATTAGCAGGAGATACTACAAAGCCTAAATATGTTGGAGAAGCAAGTAAACAAAGACTTGGGCACAAAGCAGGAAGCTAGTGCAAGGAAAGTGGAAGTATCTAGATCTAATGATAGGAGGGATGATCATGCAGGATCTAGACGGTCAAGTAGTGCTAGCAGGCATCAAAATCATCATTACCCAGGGCAGTCGACCAGAAGAGGACATGCATGTTCAAGGTCCGCAAGTAGGCCAAGTATATCTCCTGTTAGGTATCAAAGAATGAGATATGGGTCAGAAAACTTGCAAGGGGATCTTAGGAAGATCAAGCCACCATCTTTTGAAGGAGAAAACTAGAAGGGACAAGATGCATAAGCATGGTTTTTGGTAATGAGAAAATAATTCTAGTTACACGTGTTAGCACCAGAAGTCAGCCCTGAATTGCGATAGAGGTAAGCATGGTACCCATCAGTTTGTATGCCATGAAAAATAGATTTAAAGGAGTTCTAATGGATGTAGACTCAGGATGGTACCATTCTAACTCAGAAAAATGGATTGGAAAGCACAAGCAAGTGAGGTCTTGGTTTAACTTCAGTCAGTAAGTTTTGGTATAGTGGTGAGTAGGGGGAATAACTTAAGGAGAGTGAAGAGGTCTGCTATGAACACTAAGATCTTCCAATAGCCTAAGGAGGAAAAGCTCAGAAAACAAAATCCTCTTAGATTCAGAGCTTTAGGAAACTGAAAACATTGTGACAACACTGCAATCAAACATCCATTACAACACAATCACAATAATCCATGTGAATCCTTCAATCATGAACATTCAGTATCAGACGCATAATAAGATGGAGTAAGAAAATCCGACTTGAATTAAACAAGAAGTCTCAAATAAAGATACATAACCAGAAACCAGAGGCTTCGCTAAAAATTTACAATGAAGTAGCTTAGCTCAACCATCAACCTTAACAAAATATCAAAACTGAGTATTTATACTCAAAACAACTTGCTCCCTTCAAAAGCACACTCTATTTATTGCATTCAAGGCTTGTCGTCTGCATTTTCTTCTGTCAGGCTGCACTTGTATTCTTCTGTCAGATGCAAGATTAGATGAGTATGGGCTTCACTAGAAAATCCATGACAGGGTAACTTTCGGCTAACTGTCCACCCTCCACAACCAACTTTCAATGCTTTCCATTTAAGTGGTGAAATGAGGTTTCAACCACCTTCCCCATTTTCATTAACTACTTTCTTCGATATCAGGGCGAGACCTAACACCTGTGAATTTTCCAGGCAAACTCACGACTCCTTTGAGTCAATTCTGGAGCCTCGAGGCCATGCATATATTTCTCGATGACCGACTCGGGCGCTTTGTTCCTTGGTGCAACTCTTTTCCTTTCCCCGCGTGACCTCGGGACATGACCTTGTGCTTATCTAAGGTGCATTGCGGTTTCACGTTTCACGAACTCATGCTACGTTCTAAACTCAAACCTCCGAGTCGTGAAATTGTGAAGCTTGGATCAGGTGACACACGTCCCCTTTGATCAGAAGGCCCAGACAACATCGGCATTTTAGGACCTCGCGCTTCGAAAATATTCAAAACTCTTCCCTCTTACTTTCCCAACATGTGAAATCATGAAAAGTTGATCCAACGGTCCATCTCTCTTCTTTGATACATGGCTATGATCTTATAGAGATTTCGCATTTCGCAAGTTCTGATGACTTGCTCCTTGACCGCTCCATCTCGTGAAACCATGAAACACTGATCACGTGCCAAGTGTCCTACACAGAACCAATGGATAGGATGGACCTCACGATTTCAGACCTCTGGCGCTATATTTCGTGCAACTGCAGGATCACAATCACCTGATCGTTGTCGATCTGATCTTGCTCGCTCGCTTGATTTGAGTCCACATCAAACCACCTCAAGTGTTGCACTTGGTGGTCATGACTGCGGGCTGTGAACCATTACTCGAATGACTGGATGAGGGCTCAGGAAAACAACAGGATCAGTCCAGAGGCAAAAAGAGGGGTGATCGGCCTTAGGGAAAACATGAAGGCAAAGAGATGATATTTCTTAGGCAAGCTGCTAAGGAAAAACAAGTATATCAAATGGGGGAAGATGAACAATTGAAAAATATGAGCCGAAAGAAAAACTTACGATCGAGTCTGCAAAAAGGAGAAAAACAGGAAAAATTACAGACCTAGGTAGAAAACACAGACTCACAAGACCCTGACAAGTTTATGTGATAACATTAGGCTCCATGGGGGATAGAGTCCTCCTTGTGAGGCTCTAAGAACTCTTTCCGTGGCTTCAGTGCCTTAGTGTTGGGTTGTAGAGTCTCCTATCAAAACAAAATAAAATGAAACATAAATGGTATTTACAATGGTGGGACGCTGATTGCATCTTTAAACAAAAAACATTTTCGGGAAGTGCCCATTTACAGGGCCACCAAAAGATTCGTCTCCCTTCAAATTATGAAATCTGTAAGTGTTGTTTAGAAAAACTTTAGAAATATTGAAGGGACCTATCCAAAGGGCTTCAAATTTACCATTCTTTCCCTTGTCTTGTCTGGGTGCATCCCATTTTAGTACTAGATCTCCCAGCTGGAAATCCTCTTTAATTCCTTTCCTGTCAAAAGCCTGATTGATCTTCTACTGATGGTCATGTGCTTTGTCCATCACTTTCTCTCTATTCTGTTGTACTTATACAAACTGATGAATTCTCCTAATCATGTCATCAGGCTCTCCGATAGTCTTGGAAGAATTTCTCTATAGGCAGGGCAAGTTGAGAAGGAAAAACTGCTTCAGTCCCATATACCAGTTGGAAAGGAGAGATCCCCAGGGACCTCTTTGTTGTCACTCTATCATCCCAGAGCTTTGAGTCATAGGCTTTCTTGTTGTCCTCTATTAGTATTTTGATGATCTTTATTAGGTTCTTGTTGGAGGATTCTACTAATCCATTGCCTTATGGATAGTAAGGGGTGGAGTGGATTAATGAAATTTTGAACTGCTCACAAAACTTGATCAATGGTTCGGCCCTGAAGGAAGCAACATTATTAGTAACAATTCTTTCCGGGCAACCAAACCTTGCTATAATATCTTCGAGAAAACCAATGATCACTTTGTGAGTAGCGCTCCTAGTGGGGATAACTTCTATACACTTAGTAAAATAATCTGTTTCATTTAAAATCCACCTGTGTTGACCACTTGAAGGAGGATGAATTTCCCCAATAAATTCTAGGCCCCATTGTTGAAAGGGTATTGAAGCTAGTACATGCTCTAATGGCAGAGACTTGAGCTGTTGCTTCCCAAAGAATTTATGACATTTAGTACAAGCCCTAATTTTCACACATACGTTAGTGAATAGAGTAGGTCAGTAGTACCCAGCCCTGAGAATTTTGTAGGCTGTGGTTTTCCAGAAATGATATCCCCCACACAAGTTGTTATGGAACTAAAATATAATATTTTGGGCCTCATGTGGGTTTAGACATATCAGGAGCACTCCTAACAGGTCTTTTCAGTACAAGACTTGGTCAATAAGGAAATATCTGATTGTTTTGAGCTTCAAAGCTCTTGTTTTTCTTTTCCCCATTCCATCTAGAGGTCACAACTCTTGCAAAAAATATATAATGTCTTTATACAAGGTGAATTTTGCCAATGGAGGGTTGTCTTGAGAACTTTTATCAGACAACTTAGATTGCTTATCTTTTGAGCAAGTGTCGATTAAATTGACCCCCAAAGCTTCACAATTATATTCAACCAATAACTTGGCTAAACCGTGGCCTTTAACTAGCTTTGTGGGTTTTATTTCCAGAACAAATTCAAGGATTCTGGAAATCCGATTATGGAAATCCACTTGCTCTTTCTCCCATCTACGTCAGGCTGAATGATAATGTCCTTCACAGAAGCTGAAGGAACATATGAAATAATTTTTTAATGCAAAACATAGACTCTAAAATCTTTGAGAGCTTTCACCAAGGCATAGGCTTGCTTCTCCATGATGTCGTATTTTACCTTAGCATCTCTCAATGCCTGACTGAAAAAGGAAATGGGCTGCTCCAACCCTTCAACATTGTTTTGCAATAGAACAACCGCTACAGTGTCAAATGAAGTAAATGAAAATATGAGGAAATCCTTTGAGTAATCAGGACTGATAAGCACAGGTGCTTTAGTCAAGGCCCTATTTCTTTGATCAAAGGAATTTATAGACTTGGCAGTCCATCTGACTTCATTTCCTTTCCTCAACATGGTTGTTATAAGCTTTACCATCTCAGCAAAGTTGGAAACAAACCTCCTCAGAAAATTATTTTTTCCCAAGAAAGATTGGACTTCTTTCCTGGATCTCAGGAGTGACAAAGTTTGGATTGCTTCAACTCTGCTGGGATCAATCCTGACTCCCTCAGCTGATACTATGTGGCCCAACAATTTTCCCTCCTTCATAGCAAACAAATACTTCTTTGGATTTAAGGAGAGACCAAATTTCCTGCATTTTAGGAAAACCCTTTTTAAATGCTCACAATGCTCTCTATTTGATCTGGAGAAGACTGTAATGTCATCAAGATAGATTACCACAAACTTGCCCTTTTCTCCAATGAAAGTGATATCCATGGCTCTTTGAAAGGTTGCCCCCGCGTTCATCAATCCAAAGGGCATTTTGGCATACATGAATGTACGAAAAGGAGTAGTGAAGGATGTTTTTTCTCTGTCTTCAGGTAGGACCGAGATTTGATTATATCCCGAAAATCCATTAATCATGGATATCCTTGATGTGCCAGTTACCCTTTGTAATATGTGTTCCATTTTCAGCAAGGGGTAATTGTATTTATTTGAGCTCCTATTCAGGTTCCTGAAATCGACACAAAGTCTGATTTGCCCACTCTTCTTTCTTACCAGGACTGGGTTGGCCACCCACTCAGAATATCTCAAAGGGAAAATGATTTGGGCATCCAACAACTTCTTGACCTCCCTTTCCATAATAAGTAGGAGCATAGGATTTATCTGTCTCAATTTTTACCTAAATGGTTTGGCCTCCTCTTTCAATGGAATCTTATGCTCAATGACAACCATGTAATAGGTTCTGAGATCTTCATAGGTCTAGGAAAACACATCAACGAATTCCTTTAATAGCTTAGTATACTCGGCCCTCAACTCCTTTGACAGACTACTTGACAACTTGACAAATCTTAGATTCCCCTCCATGCCAATATCGCACTCATCCACATCAACATCCTTGCTTGAAACTTTACCCTTTGCTGCCACATCATTCTTGTCGAATAATCTTTCCAAAGGAACTAGTCCTTTTGGGATATGATTTCTAGGCAACTGGACAATACGATGATCGAAAATCTTATTTAGAAAAACATCAGCAAGAGGATCGATGTCGGAATCAAGATCTTGATCAATGTGTAATGTTGAAAACTCGTCAACAGCTTCCAAAAATCTCTTGATTTCAAGATCATCCTCAAACACTTTCCAATGCTTGACATTGTTAAGTATAGAGGGTCTATATTTCACTTCTATTTCATACCTGATCTTAGGTGCCTAGGGGATTATGAAATTGCTTGCTGATATAGCCAAAGATTCAGCCATGACATTCTCCTCTCTCAGAATAAATGAAATGTTGAAAGCTGAGAAAAAACTATCAATGAGGTCCCATACTTCATTTCTATATGATTTCAGCCGAGGGTGCTTAGCCTGATTAATACTCTTGATCTACTGGACAATCAACTCAACATCTCCAAACACTGATATATCTTCAATCCCCATGTCCTTTGTAGCCCTCAAACCCAAAACAAGAGCTTCATATTCTTCCATGTTATTAGTAGTTTCAAATTCTAACTTGTAGGATAGAGATATAACTTCTTGAGTAGGGGAAACAAGGACTACTCTAGCACCAACGCCTTCTCTAGAAGAGGCTCCATCAAAGAACATTTTCCACACAAAGGTAATCAGAGGAGAATCTTCATAGAGAGTAATGGGCTTTCTGATCTCAAGAGGGGGCTCAGGGGTGTCAGTGAGCTGCAATAAGATGGATCCCAAATTAATGTCAAGTGAAAAGATAGGATGATTGGTGGGATCTTCTTCATCGCTAATAATGTAGGGCAACTGAGCTTCTTTGTATAGTCTTCTATGCTCCCCCCCAAACACAGGAATGGTAGCATATGTGAGGTTCATATGCAATGTTACCCCAAGTCTCTTTATCCAAGATCTTGACAATAGCATGCCAAACTTGGCAGGAACATCATCCACCACGATATCCATGACCACACTTTTCATGGGCAGCTGAAACAAGGTCACAACCAGATCTTTGATGACCCGAAGACATTGCACTTTTCTAGAGTCAAAGGAATACAATTCATGGTATGATTTTGTGATTTCTAGACCTAATTCTTCCATGACATTTTTGGGCATGAGGTTATGAGAGGCCTCTAAATCATCCAAACAATTATGCATTACCTTGTCATGTATTTTTAGTGACGTGTAGAAGGGAGGGGATGAATCATCTCTATATTCTACCATGGGACCTAGGATGACTACTGGCTTCTTGTCTTGCAAACTGATCGAGTCTGAGGGATGATTCAAAGGTTCGAACAACAACAATTTAGATAGGGATATCTTAAAGTCTTCATGCTTGACCAACTCTGAAAGGGGTACTGGGATCCTAATCTTCTAAATTTCATGCTCAAAGTTAAAATAGGAGGGGAGATTCATGATTTCTTTTATCTCTGGGATAGGACCTTTGACTACTGGTGGGGGATTTTGCGTTCTCTTTTCCCTGTACTGCTTGCCACGTCCTTAGTGGGCTAGTCTACTCTGGGAGGCTGATCAGGGACGTCAGACTTCCCATCTTTCTTCTTAGACCCGAGGTTGTATCTATTCGAGCTATCGCTGGTCTTATTCCCCTTGCTCAAATCGTTTAATTGAATGTCCATGAGGGACTCCTCATATGATGATTGAGTTAAGTGGGGAGAAGGAGATGTGTCTTCGAGACAGTGAATTTCTGGGTCAAGGTCCTCTTCCTCTCCACCATCATCTGCGACAAGGTTGTTTTGAAGAGGGTTCTGAATTTTCTGATCATCCCTATCTCTGTTCTGTGGTTCTCTTTGCATAATTTGAGGAGCATGGTTATTCGGCCTCCTGAAGTTGCCTCTGTTACCAACATTTTGAGGATTTATGTATGTTTTCTTTCCCTTCAATTCCAACCTTTCCATCCTGGTTGAAAGTGATTTTAGTAACTTGGTTACTTCATCCATTTGAGGGGGGAGAGTAGAGGAACTGGAGGTTGAGGCTTCATATCTTCCCCTCCCTCTGTCTTTATCAACCTTATTCCTGAGTCGGCCGACTGCCAATATATTGGATTCTATTGCCAGGGATGCATCTTGCATATGAGCCAAGGAGGTAGCTCTTCTCTCTCTTAACAGGAGGTAGAATTCAGGGTCGAAAGCACTAGCATATGTGATTTTGGCAGATGCCTCTGTAGCCTTTATCTCAACATGAATCTTATTGTAATTTTTTTTGAATCTTTTGGAGAAGTCATAGACAGACTCTCCCTCTTTTCTTTTTAGGGACCTGAACTCTGTGATATAATACATGAAGTCTTTTTTATCCCCCCATTATCTCAAGAAGATATCATCTAAAGCCTCAATCCCATCAATGGATCTAGGGGTCAGGGCCCTGAACCACTTTCTGGCTTCTCCATTGAGACTATGGACGGAAATCCTCATCCATACATCTTCGTCTATTATGACATAGTTATCAACATAACTATAGAAAGCTGCAAGGTGCTCTTTTGTAGTTATATCTCCCTCCCCCATAAACTTAGGCAGTTTCTTAAGGTAGCCACCTGCTGGTAGGGCATTAAGAGACTGAGGCAGAACGAGGGGAGCATATCTGAAAGCTACTTTGGCTTCCATTCTATTTCTAGGGGGATTAGCACCTGCCATTGGGATGTAAACTCGAGGAGAACTAGGTGGGGAAGGATTTCAAGCGGGGGAGATTGGAGGTGTGTTTTTGGGGACAAAAGAAAACAACGGAGGACTCGAGGGAACAAAGGTTTCCCTCTTCGTAAACGCAACAAATTTAATAGGAGGAGGAGGAGTGAATCTTGTAGAGGGGAAATTAGCAGGAAAACTTCCAAAATTTAAACTTCTAGAAACTCCAACAGAAGCTTTAATAGGAAAATGAGAAATAACTTTTGGAGTATGGTGAAAATCATCAGGAATACCTAGTTCAGTGGTTGAAGTTCCTTCTTGAAGGGTCTTTCTTCTTCTGAAAATTTTCTCTAGATCGGCTTCAAGAGTCACTAGAGGTAGATGTGGAGTATACCTCATGTGTTTGCCTCTAGAAGCTACAACTGAACCAATGGAGTCACCAGTGGATTCACATCAATGGAGTCGCCAGGTGCACAATTGCAATCTTTGATTTACTAATTTCTGATGCACCTTCAGAACTAGTAAGCTTTCTCGTTCAATCCCAGAGAAAATCTTCAATTTCATCCCTGGCAACGACGCCATAAATGTTAGCACCAGAAGTCACCCCTAGATTTTGACAGAGGTAAGCCTGATACCCATCAATTTGTATGTCACTAAAAATAGATTTAAAGGCGGTCTAATGGACGCAAACTCAGGATGGTACCATTCTAACTCAGAAAACTGGATCAGAAAGCACAAGCAAGTGAGGTCTTGGTCTAACTTCAATCAGTAAGTTTTGGTATAGTGGTGAGTAGGGGGAAGAACTTAAGGAGAGTGAAGAGGTCTGCTATGAACACCAGGTCTTCCAACAGCCTAAGGAGGAAAAGCTCAGAAAACAAAATCCTCTTGGATTCAGAGCTTCAGGAAACTGAAAACATTGTGACAGCACTACAATCACACATCCATTACAACACAATCACAATAATCCATGTGAATCCTTCAATTATGAACATTCAACATTAGACGCATAATAAGATGGAGTAAGAAAAGCTGACTTGGATTAAACAAGAAGTCTCAAATAAAGATGCATAATAAGAAACCAGAGGCTTCGCTAAAACTTTACAATGCGAGAGCTTAGCTCAACCACCGACCTTAACAAAATATCAAAATTGAGTATTTATACTCAAAACAACTTTCTCCCTTCAGAAACACACTCTAGTTATTGCATTCAAGGATTGTCGTCTGCATTTTATTCTGTCAGTCTGCACTTGTATTCTTTTGTTAGACGCAATATCAAATGAGTATGGGCTTCACCAGAAAATCCATGAAAGGGTAAATTTCGGCTGACTATCTGCCCTCCACAACCAACTTTCAATGCTTTCCATTTAAGTGGTGAAATGAGGTTTCAACCACCTTCCCCATTTTCATTAACTACTTTCTTCGGGTTCAGGGCGAGACCTGACACTCGTGAATTTTCCAGGCGAACTCACGACTCCTTTGAGTCAATTATGGTGCATCGAGGCCATGCAGGTATTTCTCGGTGACTGACTTGAGCACTTTTTTCCTTGGTGCAGCTCTTTTCCTTGCCCTGCGTGACCTTGGGTGATGACCTTATGCTTATCTCAGGCGCGTCACGATTTTGTGTTTCGTGAACTCATGCTATGTTCTAAACTCAAACCTTTGAGTCATGAAATTGCGAAGCTCGGATTGGGTGACACGCATCCCCTTTGATCCGACAGCCCAGATGACATCGACATTTCGGGACCTCGCACTTCACAAATCTTCAAAACTCTTCCCTCTTACTTTCCTGACATACGAAATCGCGAAAAGATGATCCAACGGTCCAACTCTCTTCTTTGATACACAGTTACGATCTTATCGCGATTTCTCATTTCGTGAGTTCGGATGACTTTCTCCTTGACCGGTCCATCTCGTGAAACCATGAAACAGTGATCGCGCACCACGTGTCCTATGCAGCACTAATGACTAGGATGGACCTCGTGATTTCGGACCTTTGGCGCTATATTTCTTGTAGCTGTAGGTCCCTAACACCCAATCGTCGCCGATCTGATCTTTCTCGCTCACTTGATTTGAGTCCACATCAAACCTCTTCAATTGTTGCACTTGGTGGTCATGACCGCGGCCTGTGAACCATTACTCAGATGATTGGCTGAGGGCTCGGGAAAACAACAGGATTAGTCCAGAGGAAAAAAGAGGGGTGATCGACCTTAGGGAAAACATAAAGGCTAAGGGCCAATATTTCTCAGGAAATTTGCTAAGGAAAAACAAGTATATCAAATGGGTGAAGACGAACATTTGAAAACTATGAGCCAAAAGAAAAACTTACAATCGAGTCTACAAAAAGGAGAAAAATAGGCAAAATTACAGACCTAGGTAGAAAACATAGACTCACAATACCCTGACAAGTTTATGTGCTAACAACATGATTACTCATAGAATGCAGAAGCCATAATTGTACTCTGCCACCTTCAAGTAAAAAGTTCTATGTGGTGGGATCGATTGAAGCAAGTTAATCACCTTAATGAGAAAAAAATCTCTTGGAAGTAATTTAAGAAATATTTTCAGCAACAATACTTGTCAGATAAATATTATGACAAGAAGATGCAAGAGTTCTTTGAACACAAACTTGAGAACATGACTATGGATGACTACGAGGAAAATTTCTTAGACTTCTCAAGTATGTGAGCTTCATTAGAGATGAGAAGGTAAAAATTAAAATATTCCTAAGTGGACTGCCATCTTTCTACAAGGATAAAATTCAATTTGATGAGCCCACAAATTTAGAAGAAACCATAAGAAAGACCAAGTATTTGTATGAGCAGAACAGAGGAAGACCAAATTTGCAAAGGGCCTGGGATGACAAGAAGAAAAGAAATATGGATAAAAATAAGAAAGGATATTTCAATCCACCTTTTATAAGGAATAACTCTCAAGCACATCAACAAGGACAACCATCTCAAGGTGACTAGAAAATGACAGTGTCCTTGAGAAAGTGGCCAAGAAAACAACCCATAAAGTGTTGGAGATGTGAAGGATATCACATGTATAAAGATTGTCCTCACCAAGGATATAATATGAAGACTATGCATAACATCAAGCAAGAGGAGACAATAGAGGACATGGAAAAAAACATGTCAATGATCAATGTAGCCTTAGACAATAGGAAATCAGACTATCAATCCCACATGATTGAAGTGGAAGGTAATATCGATAATCATCCCATATTTATTTTAATTGATTCTAGAGCTAGTCATAGCTATATATATCCAAAGTTAGTTGAAAGATTTAAATTGAAGAAATATAAGCATGAAAATTCTTGTTTAGTTCAGCTAGCTATTGAAACCAAGAGAATAATTAATGAGTTTGTTAAAGAATGCCCTATAAATATGAATGGAATTAACACTAAGGTAGATTTGAACATCATACCGCTTGGGTCTTATGACTACTTGATATTTTAAATTTTTCGATCCACAATGTTTCCACACTATTTTTTTAAATGCTTATTTT
This sequence comes from Picea mariana, assembly GCA_032191745.1. NCBI lineage: Eukaryota > Viridiplantae > Streptophyta > Pinopsida > Pinales > Pinaceae > Picea > Picea mariana. Next base: position 41,681 of record JASDQU010505516.1, on the reverse strand, counting down.
TCATCTATTTTCAATTTTTTCTAATTTTTTTTTATTCAACGGTGTTTTTAGTCATTTTCCATACTTCTTTCAATCTTAAAAATAATTTTTACCATATACGTTTTGGTACATATTCCTTAAAATAACATGTCAAATAAAGCATTTTTATGGACATAATTGAACAACAAAAGTCAAAAATTTATAAAAAATTATCATTTTTTTCATATTTTTATACATTTGAAGTAAAAAATGACAACATTTAATAAAACTTTTAAATGTATAGTGATTCACATACAAATAAAATGAAAAAAAATAAAAATAAAAATATTCATCACAAAACAACAATAGATACATCTTTATTCTTATTTTAAAATATGAAAGTCAAAACATTACAGTTACAACCCATAAAAAATTTGCAAAATTGAGCATCGTCTTCAAGGGCATATTAAGACTAATCAACAATATCATATATCCCAAATTCATCATTCTCAATAGACACATTATCATCTTCTTCGACGTCATTTTGTGCTTCCATTGTGTCATTTTGTTCTTCCATTGAGTCTTTAATATCTGCAAGTTCTCAAATGTGATCCTTTCCAATCATTCCTCCTAATGGTACTTGAGGCTCCTTTGACAATTTTTCCACCTTTGATTCACTAAAATATTCTTTCCTCAAGCCAACTCCTTTCATTTCATTTAGAAGAGTTGGAATACCATTAATTCTTTGTTGAATAAAACTGCACTGCATTGGGTCACTTTCAATGACTATGCAATTCCTTTCTTTCTGTAAGAAGCACACTAATGTTGTACCTAATCACCAAATACAAAATAAATAATGAAGTTAGATACTGTAAAAAGACATAAATTAAAAATAATATAAGATTGAAGTAAGATTTCATAAATATTAGATCATAATTCCTACCTGAACCCGAGAACAAATCCAAAACCCAATCTCCTTCATTTGAAAATGTATCTATAAGATAATTAATGAATGCTTGTGGTTTTTGATAAATGTTAACCATCTCTCCTTTCAAATCTTTTTCCTCATATGTTATCTTTCAAACCACAACATTGTATACCAATATACTACTAGGAGTCTCTCCATCCTTTGCATTGACAATAATAGAATTATAAGAATCATCTTTTGTCCGGGTTGCAATATGTATACTCTCAAAATCACGTTTAAATTATTCTCTATTTGAGCTTTGAATATTAGGCATGTGCTTGAAACATAAATAAGTGAAAATTCAATTAACTTGTGAATTAATAAAATAGTTTTCTAATCTTAATTGCTAAACATACACTTTCAATATCTTACCAAATAAACTACATCCTTGTCTTTTCTTTCCCCTTGAAGCTTGATTGTACTAATCCTTGTTGTGTGTTTGAATGAAATACTAGAAATATCCAAAATGGTGATGTTGTAACTTCCGTAAATCTCATAACCACTTTATTGAAAGCTTGGTAAGTATAAGGCTCAGTATCATATCCAATGTTTTGGATATTATAACCATGAGGGATATCCACAATAACTAGGGTGTATTCTTTTTTAGGAACAATATTTGCAAGTTGTTTACAATAACCTAATATCACTTTATATTGAACAATGTTGAGCCCATTCCAAATGTAGTTATCAAGGGTGTCATCAAGTTGAACATTTTGAATGCGTATCCTTCTTCCTCTTTCAAACTAGATTTTTGAATAAAACTTTTGAAAGTTTCAGGTACTCCATCTGCATTTTTCTTTGGCATCTTTAATGAAACAAAGAAACCCATATTTATCTATCTATAACTATTAAAATAGAAATAAATTAAGTTACAAATGGATAATATGAATGTAATAATCAACATACCTTTTTGAATGCAACAAAACATTGTTTCAATACTGCTGAAGAGTTTGAATATGGATAGTTGAGTTTAACATCATCCCAACTTTCTTCATTCAACATCTTGACCATTTAGTATTGTATTCTCATATACACCTTGTGACTAAATTTTTATTTTTTATGTCATAATGATATATATAACAAAATAATTAGAACATTGATATGTTAGATTGAATAAATTAATTTTCTTGTCCTAACATAAATAAAAATAACTCAACAAATATACTTTTTAAATTCATCACACATTTCTTCCATTGACAATTCTCTTGACCTAACACGTGATAATATAGTTATGATAAGTTTATCATCCTTCACTCCTTGCATTGATGTCCAAGGGGTTATAGTCATATCATCTAGAAGATTTTTAATGTCAGGAAATGTCTTACTTGTGCCACATATCAATGATTTAGCCTTCTTAACTCTCTGATTTTTTATACTAATATTTTTCCATAGGGTGAAAATATCATCTATCAAATCTCATACCTATCCAGTTCTAAATCCCAATTGGAAATAGCTATCCACGACTCTAAATATAACTATCCACGACCTTTGTGATTTCTTTTTCTTTTGTATCATCATCATCAAGTGAGAATCCTATTTCCATACAACATTGCTTTTGAAATTTGAAATCAACATTTGATATCTTCCCATGATATATATTAGAAAAATCATTATGGATAAATCTCACCCTTTGAATGAAATTCATAGAAATTTTGTACTCATTGTCTGTGTTATGATCCCATGCCAATAAATTTTCTTCTAAATCTGTTAAACCGATATAAATTATGCATTTGATTGTCTCAAAAATAGGATTATTGGGATATTCTTGCATCAATTCTCTTCTAGCCTCTACAAAATGATTTCCTCCAATCACATAATATTTGTAGTCAAAACATTTTGATCTATCAAATTCTTCCCTTATAGGAACTGTTAGACAACTAAGAGGGGGGTGGGGTGAATCAGTTGTTACCGTGCTTAAACAATTATGCTTATTTTAAATTCTTTACAAATCACTCAATGTCTATCACAATACTGCAGGGAGGTAAGCAATAGAATATTCAACATCAATCACACACATGAAATATACAGAGAGATATTTCCTAAGGAAACTAATAAAGGGAAAAATCTCCTCTTCTTGATATGATAAGTAATCTTTACTTTATGTACATTATCATTCTTATGAGCACCAACTCATTGTGAGGCTACCACCTCTGTTCTGCAAGATGAAACTTATTGAGAGCGCCAACTCTCTAGTTTCTCTAGCAACCACTAGAAGGAAGCACCAACTCCTTGGTTTCTCTAGCACCCACTAGAAGGAAGCACCATCTTCCTAAGTGTTCCAGCACCAACTTCCAGTCACACAGGCACCGACCTGTATAACAAAGAATAATAGTTCTCCCTTGCACCACCCTACCACCCTGGTTTTTCTGGCTGCAACTAGATGGAAGCTACAACTCATTGTGTTCAAGCACTCGCTTG
>JASDQU010505516.1:8675-25325 GCA_032191745.1 Picea mariana | reverse complement strand
TATTAGCTCATATGTTTTGAATATGGACAATATAACAATACTTTTAAGAAATAATTTAGGTTTTATTCAATGAACCTGTATTCATGTTTTCTTATTAAAAGTAAAAAAACTATTAAAAAGTGACGTTGAATTTTTAAAGTATATTGTGATATTTTCATGGCATTATGTATTACCTTGTGTTTTGAGTGATAATAATATTTTAAAAGTACACATTTAAGGGTTGATTTTATGATTGTTTTTTACAGTAATGACGAGTTCTTTTACCACTTTATAAAAATGTGTAATTTTCATACCCCCATTTTAGAATGAGTGCTACTGGTAGTAATAATTTTTAATTTGATAGTTGATTTTTAGGTTTTGGTTTAATTGGTACCAAGTGCTAAAAATATGATTTAAAATTATCTAAAATTTTAATGTTTTGAAAAAAAAAATCAAAAACATCTTTTTTTTGTGTGTTGATTTTAAAGTTTTTCTAAGCTATTGTTTGAGTTTTTAATGCCATGTTTGAAAAATGTTGTAATTTTGACTCCGTTTAAAAAAATGGTGCTATTGGTAGCACCACTTTTTGATTTGGGGGTTGATTTTGATGTTTTTTATGCAAAAATATGGGCTTTTTGGGCCAGAGTTCTCGTTTTGAGGTCATAGTTCTCATTAAGTCGATAACTTTGTTCAATCATTTCATACTGTATTATTTATTCTCATATACAATTATATTATTTATTGTCCTTATGAATATCTTTATATTTCAAGTATTTTGGATATTTACATAGTGAACCGGGTTGGTTCACCACATTGGTATCAAAACCTCATTTTTCTGATCCAGGGAATTGGCCACACGGTACACCTCATTCAGAGTTTATCTAGACTTTAAGTCAAATTTCATTGTCATTGGAAACAAAACTATTGGCCTTTGGCCACACTAAAATTAGGTGGGTCTTTGAACAACATTGGCTTTTGGCCATTTATAAAATAAATAAAAAATTGAAGTCGAGAAGAAAAACATATGCTTGTTGCACATTCAAAAGAACACCATTGAAATTGAGGAAATTTTTTTTTCAATAGTTGGATAGTTTCTATGACATTATGATATCAAAGAATTGAAAAAAATAAATCTATTCTGCTACAATTTGTACCATTGCAGTCGTCATAATTTTTATTAGAAGTCATACAAATTACAACAGCAACCAATTACATATTACAACTGCACGATTTTAATTGAATACGCCCATACAAATTTTTGATGGGGATTGCTGTCCATACAACCATCATTCTACCAACAAACAATTCCTATTCCATACAAATCTGAAAGTTCCATGCAAATTCGAAATTTTTTTTTCCTTGCAGGAAAATCCATATACGACTCCAAGATCCGTTCAACTTCAAACAAAAATTAAAATTTGAAGATTGTACCATCGCATGCGTACCTTTCTCTTCGCATCCGTACGATTGTGGGGGTTCAAAGTAAAGAGTTATAATTTAAAAAAAATGAAGTGATTATAAAAAAAAGGATATAACTATAATAAAAAAAGTAAAAATTCATATCTTTGAAGCATTATAAGATACTCTAGGTAAGATGTGGTAGTCCAAATGGATAAGGGAGTAACTATACATTATTATATACTTTGTATAATATAGATTAAAGTTAAAAAAAAAGGGTTATTACAAGGTACATGAATCAATTACCTAAAAGTACTTTACATTAAGGTGGTGTATTGGATATATAAGTATTAAAGTAATTTTTAAAGTAAAGTACAAGTTATAAAGCATTTGTTATGCGGCTAGGGTTTCACTAGCTGCATCCCAGGAAAAACACTCCAGGGAGAAGGGAGAGCAGGGTTGCAAGTCGATCGAAGACACTGGAGGGCTCAGTGGATAGAACTTGGGCATGTGATTCTTCAAGGGCGAGTAGGGTCATAAGGCGGTCGACGAATCCGGAGGGCTCTGTGGCTAGACCTCGAGCGTGTGCTTCTTCAAGGGTGAGTGGGGTTGCAAGATGGCTGACGAAACCGGAGGGCTCTGCGGCTAAACCTCGACAGGATTTCTTCTTATTTCTCTTTGTGCTCACCTTTCCGGGTGTGCGTTGGTGACTATGTTGAGGCGGGGGAGGTTCGAGATCTTGCTTCAATGGGAGTTACAACATCTTATGTTGTTTTTCGTCTCACTTATGCTTGTTTGTTGGCATTTTTTTTTTGCATATTTGCTTCCATTCCTTGTGGGTGATGGTTTTTTTTCCTCTTGGATGGGTTTGCGGTTTTTTCTGGCCTCTTTTGACCTCTTCCTCCTGGGCAAGAAGAGGTTTGGGCCATAGATATGAAGTTCTCAATGGGGGTGTGCGGTGTTTTGGTAAACAATTTGAGGTCCTTTGGGGGCAAGCAATTGCTAGTTTTTTCAAATCTCTTTTTATAGCCTACGTGCTGATTTTCATCTCTGATGACTTTCTGGTTTCTGTTGGGTCAGTGGTAGATTATGCTTTTAGATCTTGGTCTATGGACTAGAATTATTTTGATCAAGATCTGTATATTTTTTCAAGAGAACAATTATATATCAATGTAATGAGTAATTTTTTGTTGGAAAAAAAGTAATAAAGCGTTTTTCAAAGTAAAAGTTATAAGATATTAAGTTCCCAATCAATGTTAGGCAAAAGGTTTATTAAAAAAATACATATATATTTTTATAAATATGAATTATATATATATATATAATCCACTCCATAAAAAAGAAAAAATATTGAAGGGTATTATTTAATTCTTCCGGAAAAAAATGGTTATCGTAAAATATCGACGAAAGCCAAATAAAATGAATGAAGGAAGATTTGCTTATGAATATTTTGTTGGGTATGTGTTATATTGTTTGCACGATCTGAGCACGCAGGGGGGCGAATTCTCCCCGCACGGGGGTTCGGGGGCAGCACCCGAGAAAAACAATTTCTTCCTCGGAAAATGTGTCACATATTTAGGTGGTTTTTCGGCACATGGTTTTTTCGCTGATGGTTTTCTATTTTTGGTTAAGGAATTAGGGTTGTTGACTAATCCAGGTCATTGGGTTAGGGTTTTGGATGCCGCTGGATCCTATATGTATATTGTATTATAAACAATGTATTGCTATGAATGAATATAAAATATGTTGGTTTTCCTGGTTTGGGTTTCCAGGGGAAAATTCTCTGTGTAATGTTTGTATTTTCCATTGTATCTTTTCTGTTCTCGAGATGAAAATCTGTTTGCAGTAAATATTGTACAAGGTTAAAATCTACAGGTTTTCCAATTTCATGTTGCATATTATTTACATTAAAATGAAGTGTTCAAAGGAAGGTAATTAACATCATTATCAGCATGAATCATGATGAAAATTACATTAATATCAATTAGGAAAACCAATTATTAATTTCAGAGTAAAATATAATTGAAAAGGAAAATGTTTTTCGCAAAAAGCAAAATGAAATTAAGGAGTTACAAGTGACAATTGATTAATATGAATATATATCTCAATTCAATGTTACAAATATGTATAAAGAAGAAATTGACATCATTATCAGGTTACCCTGGTTTAAAAATCTAAGTACCTTCATCTTAAACATGGAGAACAAATTTGTGCCATTTCTTTATAAAGATAAGTTGATGACATTTCAAGGCACTATTATGAGGTCAAAATCGATAATACCTTCATCAAAAGAATTTAAATATATCTCAAAGGTGATCCCTCAAGAAAACCAAAAGTCAATATCCATGTGCAAAAAGAATTTGATGGAATTAACATGGATAAAAATGAAGAAATTTCTCGCTTAAAAGACCACAATCAAAAACTACTTACACATATCAAGAAATCAAAGGATAAAAAAAAATGCGCTTAGAAGTTGGAGCAAGGGAATCAAGATCTTGAAAAAATCCTATTAGAGAAAAATGAAGAGAATTCTCATTTGAAGAACCTTAATCAAGGGTTACTAGAACAAATCAAAAAGTTGGAAGAAGAGAAAATTGAAAATCCAAACATTAAAGATATCGACAAATCAGATAATGAATAAAATTCACATTTAAAAAATCATAATCAAAACCTACTGATGCAAATTAAGAATCTAAAGAATGACAAGAAGTTTTTGGAAAACACGTTAGAACAAATCCAGAAGGAAACGTCAAAGTCCTCAAGAGTAAAAATACAAGTTGTGGAAAAAGAAAAAAATATATATCAATCCACATCACAACTCAAGAAGATGCCAATCCAGTTGAAGAAAAGACATATAAGGATGTTGGAGTACAAACGTTGGAAATTCCAAGTATGCTTATTAATCAAAATTCATCCATTAACAAGGAAACATAGTTGTGTGAAGAAAATCATATATCAAATTTAAGCAAGGAAAACGCTACAAGTATGATAAGGGAAAATCATGTTATAAGAACTCCTTATTGACATCCAAATTATAAGAGTAGATATCTTAATCAGTCAGAATATCAATATCATTCATGATGGGAAAAACTAATTTATTGTCCAAAAAATATTGATACCGACACAATTAATTTTTTTTGGAGAAGGTATGATCCAGATGGATATCAATGGCCACCCACCTATTCCACTGGCTCGGAACAAATTTTTCCACCTTGACAGTTTTTCAATAGTTTTTCGGGTCCCAAACTTCTGGTGTCGTTTTGAGGCCCTAAACAACTTTTTTTGGGGATTTGGGGCCCAAGAAAATGTTAAATGCACTAGCTTGGGCTAGTAAAAAATAGTTCTTCTCGATTAGACCTTTCCAACGGTGTATCGAGCACCCAAAACGAAGATCATATGCAAAATTTACGCCCCGAGAAGTTGACGTATCAACTACCCCCATTGGGGCCCACAAACCTTTTGGCTTTTCATCTTTCAAGGTTAGGGTTTTGGATTTTCCTTATGTTAAAAAGGCCTTTGGAGACTCATTGTAACAATCATGTTCTTGCAAATGCGAGTAGCCGTCACATCTCTTCTTAGAGATAAGCTACCACTATTCTAGCGAGTCCTTCTCTCTATATTTTTACAGTCTCTGTACATTTATGTCATTAATAGAAATCATGTATTACTGTATTTCTCTATTTCTGGCAATATTTATGTGTATTTCATTGTAATATCTATGCTTGCATTTCGTTCTAAAAAATAATCCAGATCATTGGTATCATAGCAAGTTTCTCTTGATCGTTTTTCAGTGCATGTCCCTGATGAGGTCCAAGTATAGCAAGTTGAGTCTTGAGCTTGTCTCTCTTGAGGACAATCGATCTCACACGCCCAAGAAACTCTCCATGGTGGAAGAAAAGAAAAATGATGAAGTAGAATATTATATTAATCTATTGCTTGAGAAAACTTTCACGCGATAGAGGGATGAAATGATGGAGAATTTTTCCCACATCCTTCAATTTCTGTCGATAACAACAAGCACATCTTCATCAAGATGCCACTTTAGAGGAACCTCTCCTTTCAAGGTACAAGTCAATTTTGATATTCCTGTATTTGAAGGACAGATATATGCGGATGCCCTAGAAAAATGGTTAAATATGATAGAATTTTATTTCTCTGCTCACAACTTCTCTGACGTGAAAAATATCACCTTCGCACTCCTTAAGTCTCTCCCCCATGTAAAACATTGGTGGGAAACTTATTGGGAGAAAAGTTCCACAGAGGAGTCTTGAATATATGGGGCCAAGCCCACTTGGGATTTGTTTTTGGATGCAATCAAGGAAAAATATTACCTTGTTGGTAATTATGATGACCAATACACAAGATGGACCACATTGCGGAAAGAGAGGGGCCAAACAGTGTGGGATTTTGCAAATAATGTCCATACCTTGTGCATCAATTAGGGTATTAAATAATCTGAGAAACATCTGGTTCTAAAATACCACGGGGCTCTGCATAGGTACATCCAAACTGAAATGGATATATTGTACATCTAATCACTGAGAGCTACCTATCGATATGTTGTCAAAATCGAGAAGAAATTTAGGCACCATAATAAACGAAAGTTTGGGTCTACAAATATGCAACAATTAAAGCATGATAAAGATGACCTTAACAAAAAGCCTCTAGAAAACCATCCCAATCCATAGGAAAGGAAGGGTAATGGAAAGACAAAGAAGGACGCTGGAAAGTGGTGCGATTTCCACAAAATCCCCTAGCACAACACTGATGAATGTCGCTCAAAATAGTGATTGGTGGTCGAGATTAATGATAAGGATCCAAACACTGATTTGGAATCTGATTCACAAAATACTGGTAGAAGACAGATCATCAATGCAGACCCCACTGCTATTGTCGCGAATGCATCAATTCAACCAGAAGAAACAACAGATCATGAAGAGGGGGATCACCTTTTTCATTCATAGATGTGGGTGAAGAGGACCCCGCTTCATTTTATTCCTGATAATGGAATCCAAAAGAACCTCACCTTAGCAGAGGTCATCAAACATTTGGGATTTTTGACAACACCACACCCACAACCGTATAACATAGGGTGGCTTTTCCAGGGACGCGATCTTCGTGTTAGCCAACAATATCGATTGTCATATGGCATCCAACCCTTTAAGGATGAGGTATTATGTGATGTTTCCCCACTGGATGTCTGTGATGTTCTGTTGGGCCAACCATATATGTGGAAGTGCCATGCTATTTATGAGTCTCGACCCCGTAGTGTCATTATTACTTTGGGGGTTATCTCTACAGAATAACATAGGTAGTTCCAAATATTGTCCCACCTAAAAAGTGCCTCAAGGTAGTATCTCATAATACAAAATTCAGCTTCTTCACAATCTATTCAAAAGGTGAACAAAAGGACATTGCAACCACTACAACCTCAGTCCAAGCACCTTATATCCAATAGAAGCAGGTCGAAAATATTACAGCAAATCAAAAAGATTCCTTTTGCACACAATCATCTCATGTAGCCCGACTAGTTGAATGGACTCAACCCCTCTAGCAACAGGTTCGTGACATCCTTCAACAAGCTAAGCACCGCAACTTCGCCAACAACGCAATAAACTCACCAAGGTTCAAGTTCAACAAACGCTCCCCCCTATCCCTTAGAAACTCAACACAATGGAGACCATTGCTTCCTAAGGAATGAGTATTGATCTAGATGGATATCCATGGCCACCCACCTATTCCACTGGGTCAGAACATATTTTTCCACCTTTGCAGTTTTTTGACAGTGTTTTGGGTCCCAAACTTCTGGTGTTGTTTTGAGGCCCTAAACGAAATTTTTGGGGATTTAGGGCCTAGGAAACTGCTTATGCGTAGTATCCTGGACCAGTCGAAAATCATTTTTCTTAGTTATACCTTTCCAATGGTGTATCGAGCGCCCCAAACAAATATCATATGAAAAAGTTACGCCCTCGGGAAGTTGACATATCAACTACACCCATCAGGGCCCGCAAACCTTTTGGAATTTCATCTTTCGGGGTTAGGGTTTTGGATTGTCCTTATGTTAAAAAGGCCTTTGGAGCCTCATTGTAACAATCATTTTCTTGCGAATGCGAGTAGCCATCACATCTCTTCTCAGATATAAGCTACCACCATTCTAGTGAGTCTTTCACTATGTATTTTTACAGTCTCTCTACATTTATTTCATTAATAGAAATCATGTATTACTATATTTCTTTGTTTTTGGAAATATTTATGTGTATTTCTTTGTTTTTGGAAATATTTATGTGTATTTCATTATAATATCTTCACTTGCATTTCGTTCTCAAAAATAATATGGATCAAGGAATTTTTGGGAGAACAACGCAATGAACAAGGAAAATTGGACCAAGAAGGAGAGTGCACCATATTTTGAGGAAAAGCAGCACGCATGATAGGATTTGTTGAAATCCATAGCAAATGTGGACAAACCTAGACATGTAAGGGTTATGTTTTTGGAATGTATTGTAATTTTTTAACCCATTTTTGTAGTATAAATAGGAGGTATGAGGTATATAGGAGGATATCAGGAGTTTTGAAAAGATCTTTGTGTTACCTTTCAATGAACGAGTACCTATAGCATCTTTTTGAGTCTGAGTTTTGTTGAGATCCATGGAGATCATATGGAGTGAATCTAGAGATGTAGATGAGGGTTAGATCGTAAGGTGTGGAGCTTGATATGACATTGGTCTGCCTCACTACTCTCTATTATCTTATGATTTAATGTGCACATCACGTTTTGATGAATAAGAAAGAAGCATAAGATCTTTGTGGACGTAGCCATGTGTCTGAATGTTTTACTATTTATGCAGTTATGGTTGAATGATTAGGTAGATGAATTAATGTTTTTACTTACAACGTGTGCTAGAACAAATCTGCAAAATGAATGTTATGAATTAATGAATGGATCCAATGAATACTATAACAAGATGCATGTTTAAGTAGAAGTAGAAGTAAGAAGAACAACCCCAACCCCTTCCCTGATTGCAGACACTTGAGCCATGCAATCAACCATTAGCCATCTTGGGTGAGACTGGGTTGTGCACTCTGTGTGTAGTGTTGCCTTGTGGTTTACCATAGGGGATGATGGTGATAAGGGTTTTGTTGGAGAACTAAGGTAAGACCTCAGTTAGATCATAATTCCAACAAATGGTTTCGTTGTCGGTTGGAAATCTGAAGAACAAATGAGAAGGGGTTTGGTGAAGAAGATGTAGTGGTAAAAATGGATGTTTAGGCCATGGAATCCTACAAATAAATATATTGAAATATGGTTATAAACAAAGAAATTGGAGTTCTCACAAAAAGATAATAAGGGTTCCAAGTATACATTGCGCCAATATATGCAGAGGTATGTGTTTACTGATTTGCATGAAGCATTTTTCTGTTATTTCTCAGAGCTATTGCAAGAGTGGATATTAAGGCTGAAGGATACCCATCCCATGAATCAGATTTGACCACTTGAGTGGATTGCTCAACATATTGCGCAGTTAGAAAGGACTAATAATAAATTCACACGCACAATAGATTTTTGGTTGAACAATATTATTGCAGGGTTTATTACTGAATTTGTAGTAGACACAATGAAGTCATATACTACTGTAGAGCATACTTTTTTGAAGGGACCTAGAGGGAGGTACATCAAGTCATTTTACACATCAATCAAGATCTTATTATATGATAAAGGCATGATGAACATGGAATCAGACAACTAGATCACTCTACGTGCATGGGGGAGTTGGGGGAAGCACTAAGGAAGATATGAGATATGGAGAAGGATCTGGAGAGTAATGAGAAGAAAGAAGCAATGGACCCCATCATGATGGATGATGAGCAGACTAGGGAAATCATAAGGAAAGCAGGCATGATGCGCAAAGGATGACCCTACAAGTATAAGATGAATACGAAGAAGAGCGCAATAACCAAGCAAGAGGGATTGGATAGTGACGAGGAAGAGGTAGAGAATATTCACACCACGGGACATATTGAGGATATATTGCATGCCACATATGAGAGTAAAACTAGAGGTCATGGGTCTGGTGCAGAGGCAGGCTCTCCATTCCATATCAAAATTAGTGTGTAACCCACAAACCCATGTGCGATGAAGAAAACTGAAGAAGAAAAAATGATTAACCAATAATTTATTAGTGGTAGAATAATTTTTGGATGAGGGTATATTTTAAGTATAAGTCATTCAAAAAGTAGCATCCAAGTTTCTACACCACGTGGAGGTGGTAGTTAAACAAATTTCACTATGGTAGGTCAAGATTTCATTATGAAGATACCAGAGTTCCGAGGGGACAAGTCAGATGATCCATAAAATTATTTTTTCATATGTGAGAACATATGGGAATCCAAGTAGATTATAGAAGAAGATACTAAGTTCGCGCAGTTGGCGATCACATTCAGATACCATGCATTATATTTATACACGGGTCTCGCAGCAAATAACCTGACAGGAGCACCTACGACTATTGCAGAGGTGAAGAGGCAGTTGATCAATGAATTTTAGAAGCTGAGCTCAAAGGATCAATTTATGAATGAAATGATAGAGATTAAGCAGAAACCAGGAGAATCGGTTTGGGAAGTGGACCAAAAGTTCAAGAGGTTAAAAGGTAAGCTAAAGTATACTATTATTGATACACAACACAGACATTTGTTTGTTAATTCTTTGTTTCCCCATTTGAAGTATCCTTTGAGACAACAAAAATTCCAGACTCAGGGTGAGGCTCTACAAGAAACCCTACAGTTAGAACAAAACCAGTACAAGCATATAGATCCAACTGTGGAAGAGCTGAGACGGGATTTGAAGAACTTAACATGTCAATTGAGTCTGAATAAAGGTAAATAAAAGAGATAATATGTCTAGTGTACAATATGTAGGATAGAAGGTTATCATAAGAATAAGTTTCCATTATTTTCCCAGTATATAGGAGTGGGTATGTTGAACCATTTATCTTTAGGAGGACCATGGTGTGAAATATGTAAAGTACATGGGCATGATCCCTATCATTTTCCTTTGATGCAGAAGTATTAGACAGTTCCAAAGAGCACCTTTTGCAATTTTTGTAGGTCAGTGGGACATGAAGACCAAGACTACAGAACTCTGGAGATGATGAAAGAAAGGATTTCAGACACATATAGGGTCCACACTAAGCACATACCAGGACAACCTGTGCAACAACCATAGTATAATATAGCATAAAAACCTCAGTATAAAGGGCAACATTTTCAATGGAAAGAATAGTGTATAGCACCACCGTAGTAAAATAATGTGCATCCATAGTACAATCAAGGACCGAAGTATAATACACCGCGCAAAGAAAATCAGGGTAACAAAGGAGGCTTCAGTGGAGGAAGAGACTTTGGAGGAGGTCGAGGACCAGTATTTTGTCATAACTGTCAGAAGCTTGGTCATTATGTAAGATATTTCCCATTACCACCTGTGACATGTATGTACTATCGCAAAACAGACCACGAAACAAAAGATTGTCTGATGACGTTGTTGAAGATACAGGACAAGAGGAACCAGAATAATCAGAATGTGTAATGGATTGTTGTAGAAGATAGGGAAGATGATGGAAAGAATATCCATATAGTGATTTGATGTGGAGATAAGACATGAGACGATGCAACAAAAAATAACCAGGATATACATCAGTGGGTAAGGAAGAATATAGAACCTGAACAAAAATTTGATGCGCGCAAAAAAAAAGAGTTATTCAAGGAAGATAGACATGAGGTTCTGAAGGAAAAAAATTCATCTACCACATGAACGAAGCCAGTAGACGATGTGCGAGTGTATGACATGCCCCCTTTGTTTGATCAGACCAATAAAGAGAAACCTTGAGAGAAAGTAAGTAACTTTTTGGTATCTTGTGTTAATATATTAAATGACAAGTCATATTTACAAGTAATACAAAATCTGTTAGAAAAGTGTAATGCTGGGGAAGAAGGGGTAAGACAATAAATCATGTTATAAGGAAGAGAATAATAAGAAAATAATTTAGGTTGAATGCAAACATTAGAGATTTTAATATGGGAGATATTATACTAGATTAGGGTCTGAAGCTAATGTTCTACCAAAGAAGACATGGGAAGCCATAGGAGAACCTCAATTAGGATATTCACCTATAAAGTTGAAGTTAGATAATCATCATAGAGTGTTTCCATTAGGAATATTGAAGGGGATACCAGTAGGTCTATATGGAATATGTACAATAGCAGACTTTGAAGTCATTGACATAGTAGATAATACTACACCCTATCTAGGTCTATTAGGATTGGATTGGGATTTTGATAACCAGGAAATCATCAATTTTAAGACAAGAAAGATGATCTTTGAATCTGAATAATACAAGGTTATTGCACCTTTGGATCCCTTATAAGGAGGAAGGTATGTGGAACCTACAGATAACATCCTTACAGAAGACGTGAATCAGCTTTACAGAACCATCGCACGCAAAGAAGATTATATCAACCCAACTGAAAATGGCATGCTCAGTTGGAGGAGTATTAGTTCTTGTGCTTCCGACTCTGAAACTGGACTGGAAAAATCGCAACAATGACTACATGAATTATCTACCAGGAGATTCTCCAGAATGACGCACGCACTGAGATGGGTTGGTACAAAGGTAAGATAACCTCCTACTTTTTATGGCTTGAATGACTTAGAATAACTTTTAATGAAGTTTGAGGTAGATATTATGGAAAATTAGAGATTACCAGCATTAGACATTACTTTAAAAGATACACCTGCAATATGGTGGGGTACATACAAGGCAAATATCAACAATTGGTTTCAATGCAAAAGGTTATTGCACATCAGATTTAGTGTATAGAAGGAGCATAGATACGAAGAGAAATATGATGGATTTGGACAACCTCAAGAACATGTAGTTAAGTTCATTATTCAATGGATATTAGTACCATCGAAATAATGGACATACCATTTTATTCACACTCTATAAGGAATTCTGAAGAACTAGTACACAGAACAGGAACAACACAGAGAAACTAGCAGTTGGGAAGAGATACAACATAATTTCATAGTTACATTTTCCTTTGAGAATGAAAGTCCAGAGATAGATATTGTGTTGAAGGTGGTAAGTGACAAGATATTTGAAGAACCAGAGTTTGAAATAGTCCCAACATATCATAAGAAATAAATTGTCAAACAATTATTACCTTTCTATCACGTCGAAGAAGAAGAAGACCCAACATAAGGTAACCCACGTGATATAAATATCCTAGAAGTTGAAGGAGAAAGAAAAGTAGAGGGTCCTCTTCTAGAATCAAAATATTAAGAAGCCCCATTAAATATATGGAAGGTAAAATATTGGAACAATAGAAAACCCGAAGATTTGAAGTATTGGAGATTATTGGGATAATCAGATAGTAGAAAGGATCACATCATTACAACGCGAATACAATCACTTGTTCCCAAATTTTTTTTTAGAGATGAAGGGGTTGGCAAGATAATTATGAGAGATGAATATCCCTTTGAATCTAGAAGCCAGAATTATAAGATAGATACCTTACAGATTGAATCCAATATATAAGGAGAAAGTGAAGGAAGAAATTGACAAGATCTTAGAAGTTGGCGTTATAGAACCTGTGGAAGAATCAAAATGGATCAGTCCTATGGTGGTACATGAAAAGAAGCAAGGGAGAATCAAGATATGTGTTGACTTGAGGAAACTTAATAATGCTTGGTTGCATGATCCTTTTCCCACCCCATTTACAGATGAAGTTTTAGAGAATGTTGGAGGTCAAGAAGCTTATTCATTCACAGATGGATTTTCAGGATATCACCAGATGAAAATTGTGCCAAAAGATCGAAACAAGACTACATTTGCTATAGAATGAGGATCATTGTAGTATACATTTATGCCATTTGGATTGGAGAATGCACCAAAAAAAAAATTTCAAGAGTAGTAATAACATCTTTTAAGGAATTCATTCATAAATTTTTACAGGTTTACTTGGATGATTGGATAGTGTTTAGTTTACTAAAGGACATGTCGTAGTACTAAGATCGATGTTGGATAGATGTAGACAATATTAGATCTCATTGAACATTAAGAAATTCATTTTCAACACACCTTTTGGATTTTGTTAGGACATGTGGTATGTAAATATGGTCTGCTAGTTGATCCTGCTAAAATTGTTGTCATAGTTAACTTACCACCACCGAAGTTAGTGCACCAATTGAAGAGTACAATTGGTCATACAAGATATTGCAGGAAGTTCATAAGGGGATACACATAGATTACTGCGCCAATGGAGAAGTTTTTAAATAAGGATACTAAGTACCAGTGGAATGATGAATGCCATAAGAGTTTGGATATTTTGAAGGAAAAGATGGTTACTCCACCAATTCTGGTTTTTCCAGATTGGTCAAAGGAATTTCATGTGCATGTGGATGCATGTGGAATAATATTAGGAGCAGTATTAATCCAGCCATGAGAAGGTAATGTATATCACCCCATTTATTTTTCAAGCAGAAGTTTGTGAGATTCAAAGCAGAACTACAATACTATAGAAAGATAAGGTCTAGCTATGGTGTATGCTTTGCAGAAATGTATACATTATTTGTTGGGACAACACTTCAAGACGTTTACATACCATTCAACTTTGAGATACTTAGTTAATAATCCAGTGTTGGGGGGGAAGGATATGCAGATGGCTATTATTATTTCAAGAATTTGACTTTGAAGTTGTGGTGAAACCTGGAAGATTAAATAAAGGACCAGATCACTTATCCAGGATAACTAATGGAGAAGATCTCAGTAACTTGGAAGAAAACTTTCCATATGCACAATTGTTTAAAGTACAGATAGTCGATGAATATTTTGCTGACATTATTGAGTTTTTGAGTGTAGGATTTGCACCAAGAGAATTTACTACTACGCAGAAGAAAAATTTGGTATTTAGAGATATAGACTATCAACTAATTGTAGGTCATCTATACAAGATTGGAGCAGATAACATTTTAAGAAGATGTGTGATGGATCATGAAAGACCCATTATTTTGGTAGAAGCGCATGAAGGAATTGCAGGATGACAATATGTAGGGAAGCCTACTACGCAAAAGATATTGCACGCAGGGTTATGGTGGCCAATAGTTCATAAGGATTCAAAGGAATATGGTAAAAACTGTGATGTTTGTCAGAGAGTTGGAAAGCCATCTAGGAAGGATGATATGCCATTGATACCTTAGGTTACTTTGCAAGCATTTGATAAGTGGGCAATAGATTTTGTAGGTCCAATTAATCCACCAACAAGAAGATTAGGAGCCAAATATATTACTACAACAACATAATACTTCACTAGATGGGTTGAGGCAACACTAGTGAAGGATTGCAATGCGGATACTGCAATGCACTTTTTATTTGAAAATGCAGTGACAAGGTTTGGATGTCCAAGAATATTGATGAGCGATCATGGAACTCACTTCATCAAAAGTACAATTGAGGCAATGATTGAATAATTTCAGATACATCACCATAAGAGCACTCCTCATCACCCTCAAGCAAATGGAACAGTGGAAGGCTTCAACAAGATTTTGGAGGATGCCTTGACCAATATTTGTAATGTGAATAGAGATGATTGGGATTTGAAGATACCAGTAGTACTTTAGGCTTATAGGACTATCTACAAGAAGTTAACATGGCAGACACCCTTTATATTGGTGTATGGAAAGGAAGCAATAGTTCGCTTAGATTATTTGATACCAAGTTTGGGCATTGCAGAAATTACAAAGATGACAGAAAGGGGCATAACGTAGGAAATATTAGATCAATCGATGGAATTGGAAGATGATAGAATCATAGTAGGCTTTCATCAGGAGGTACAAAAATAAAAATATAAAGCATGGCATGATAGACATATCAAGAAGAATAATTTTAAGGTAGGAGATCTGGTTCTCCTCTATGACAGCAAGTATTTGCAACACCTAGGAAAGCTCATAATTCATTGGCTAGGGCCATATCAGATAAATTCTATCATAGATGGAGGTGTTGTACAACTGCAAGACTTAGAAGGAAAGGAAATTCAAGGAAGCATGAATGGAAGCAAACTAAAACTATATAGGGACAATCAACACAATGAATCTCACTAGTTGCAGCATAGCAAGTAGACTTGTTGTTGGGCTCTAAAGATGTCCTAGAAACAACCTCTATGCATAAACCGAAGGTAGGCATTGGCACAAGCATTTTACTTGTTTCCTATGTAGGTTCTTACCTTTCGTTTTCAATACCCAGCCTTTAGAGATGCAACACTTGTAAAGGAACAAAAATCATAAATGGAACGACAATTGTTCTATTCAAATGAACGACTCTTCCTATAAAGGGAACAACAATCATAACAAGGGGACAATAGTCATTACATTGGGCCAGACTAATGTTGAATTAATTTCATTGTAGTATTTTCCCAACTATATAATTTGTCAACCCGGGTTTCGTAAACTGACGAAGCACACACAAAGTATATGCAAGATTGAAGCGAGACTAATCTAATCTAATGCTTAATCTACAACGGAAATTGAATCATTAATCTAATGCAGGAAATTGAAATAGGATTGAAGCTAATCTATCCTAATCTAATAGTAAAGTTACAACTGGAATTAAATCATTAATCTAATGCAAGGAATTGAAACACACGACTTGGAATTGAATTACTACAACCTACGACTGAAATGAAGTTGCGTAAATGAAACTAATCTAGGAATGGAGAATTGCATTAAGGAAAAACAAATACAACATGTGAAGATTTGAATGGCACAACAACATATGTGAGCTCACGCAAATGAAACAATCTTACATTACAATAATCAAATCAATCTTTATAAAAAAATAATGAAAGCACGGAAACCAAAACCATGAATCAAAGCTAAGAATCCCTTTCTCTTTCAAATTACAAATCTAAGAATAATCCAGATTTCTACTTGAATCTTAATGACTATTGTTAATGACTACTCTAATTCCATCCTAATTACTCCTTAATGATTACTACCCCCTCATGAAGAGAGAGAACTCTCTTTTATACATGAGAGCCTTGAAGATAAGATAACCATCTCATAATTATAGATCCACTATTCTCTCAACTATTTTCCATTATTACAAAATATGATCCCTTTGAATCCTCACACATATCTCTCATATATATTGGATAAGATACTCCAACCAAATATCCATGATATTCTCCTTGGAATGGGCTTGAATTATCTCCTCAAATCTT
>JASDQU010505515.1:32186-42242 GCA_032191745.1 Picea mariana | reverse complement strand
TGCAATTTCTATTTGATCTGTTCCTGCAACTCTTGCATACTCACTGCAAAATCCTCACCATCACTTCTCCTTAATTCTCGTTTTCCTAAATTCATCAACCCATACACTCCCCTATGATGCATCCCATGCACATTTTGGAATGGACTCATCCCTGTGCTTCTATTTGGTGAGTCATTATATGCAAATTCAACTTGAGAAAGCATCTGATCCCGCTGCTTGGGATTCTCATTTACAAGGCTTCTCAAAATGTTTCCCAAACTCATGTTCACCACTTATGTTTTTCCATCAGTTTGTGGGTGATGGGTTGAGCTAAAACTAAGATTAGTACCAAGCTTATTCCACAAGGTTCTCCAAAAGTGTCCCACAAATCTAGTGTCTCTATCTGAAACTATACTTTTGGGTAAACCATGCAATCTTACCACCTCTTTAAAGAACAAATTTTCAATATTTGTTGCATCACTAGTTTTTGTACAAGCAATAAAATGTGCCATCTTAGAGAATCTATCAATGACAACATAAACTGAATCATTACCTTCTTGTGTTCTTCTCAGTCTGAACACAAATTCCATACTCACTGAATCCCATGGCCTGCTTGGAATGGGTAGTGGTTGATACAACCATGTATTCATACTTCTTCCTTTAGCATCCTGACAAATTCTACACTTTTCCACAAACTTCTTCACTTGTTTCTACATACCAGGCCAAAAATAAAAAGCATTTACCCAAGAAAAAGTTTATCTTGGCCAAAATGTCTTGACAGTCCTCCATTGTGTTTTTCTTTGATTAGGTTCTCCCTCATTGAACACTTGGGTATGCACAACTTACTGTTCTTGAACAACAATACTTCATGTAGCATGTAGTCCAACCACTAACTTCTATTGCTGGCAACTGGATTTTCACATGTTGTATAAGCATCTTTAAAATCTACATCATCTCAATACATTTCCTTTAAACCATCAAATCCTTGCAAAATTAAATTAATCCTACTCAATGCATCAACAACTTTATTTGCTTTACCACTTGTGTGTTTAATCAAAAATATAAAACTCTGCAAAAATTCAACCCACTTAGCATGTTTTTGATTCAGTTTTGGTTGACTACTTATAAATTGTAATGCATGATTGTTAGTATACAAAACAAATTCTTTAACATGAAGTAATGTCTCCATTTCTTCAGTGCCTGCACAATTGCATAAAACTCCTTATCATAAGATGAATATTTATGTTTAGCCTCATTCAACTTCTCACTAAAATATGCAATTGGTCTTTGTTCCTGGCTCAGTACAACCTCCTATTGCAGTCCCACTAGCATCAATCTCAACTTGGAAAGACTTATCAAAGTCTGACAGAGCTAGCGCAGGTTGTTCAATGATCTTCTTCTTCAAAATTTGAAGGTTTTGATCAGCTGCCACTATCCACTTGAATGGTTGTATGTTCTCTTTGACAGTCTCAATAGTTGGAGCACATAATTGACTGAAATTTCTAATAAATTTCCTATAAAAACTTGCTAACCCATGGAAAATTCTTACCTCTAACACACTTCTTGGAGTAGGCCAACTTACTATTGCTTGAACCTTGTATGGATCCATCTTTAAACCATCCTCAAATATAAAAAATCCCAAATATATCAACTCATTTTTCATAAAACTGCATTTCTTCAGCACATAACTATTTTCCTATAAGGTACTCAAAACCATCTTGAGGTGTCTCAAATGTTGTTATTTTGTTTGACTATATATCAAGGTATCATCCAAATATACTATCATAAATTTCTCAATAAATTATTTCTAAACCTCATTCATTAACCTCATGAAAGTAGTTGGAGCATTTGTCAGCCCAAAAGGCATCACTAACCATTCATACAATCCACTATAAGTTTTGAAAGTTGGTTTCCATTCATCTCCTTCCCTCATCCTTATTTGATGATATCCACTCTTTAAGTCATTTTTTGAAAAATACTTAGCACCACTGAAACAATCTAACAGATCATCAATTCTAGGTAATGGAAATCTGTACCTTATTGTGATACTATTGATTGGTCTTGAATCAATACACATGCACCATCCCACATATTTATTTGGGTTGAGTACGGTTGGAAGAACACATGGACTCAAAATCTCCTTTATTAATCCTTTATCTAAAATCTCTTGCATTTGCTTCTTTATCTCTTCATTCTCTCGAGGTGTCATTCTATATGTTGCTTTGTTAGGTAAACTTGCTCCTGGAATTAAGTCAATATGATGGCTAATACTCCTTATAGGGGGTAATGCATTTGGCAAATCATCAACTATAATATCAACAAAATCATCCAATATAGCTCTAACTTCTGCAGGAAAATCATCCAAATTTGTTCTTGTAAGTATTACTTTGGGTTTGCCAATCAAAGCAAAATGTACCTCCTTTTTCTTGACTTTTTGCAGCAATTCTTTTCCACTCATCATCAACACACTAGGACTAGTTTCTTCTTTGGCTCCTTCATCCTGCAAAGGTAATAATACATGCTTGTATCCGTATTTTTAAATAGAATAAGTGTTCCTCTTACCATCATGAATGGATTTTCTATCATACTTCCATGGCCTTCCCAACAAAACATGACAGGAATCCACATGCATTATGTCACATAATATCTCATCCTTGTAGCTACCAATTTGAATTTCCACCTTACACTGCTCATTCACCAAAACCTGGTGTCCTTTATGCAACCAAGACACTTTGTAGGGGTTGGGATACACTGTCCTCTTCAGTCCCAACTTCTCTACCATTTCAATGGAAACCGACTTATTTGTGCTACCATTATCAATAACAACTTTGCAACACTTACCGCTTGACTTGCATATAGTCCTAAATAGACTTTTCCTTTGAGTTGGTGCTTTAGCTTCCTTCTCTGCTTTGATCATAACTCTTTTCAGCAACAATGATTCTCCTACCTCAAAAACTTCTTCTTTTGTGACTACATTCACATTCTCTTCTTTAGCTTCTGCTATATTTGCATTTCTTTGACTTGCTGATTTATTTTTTGGACAGTCCCATGACATATGGCTTGTCTTTCCATAGGTATAACATTTAATTTCTTTGCCTCCTCTACCTCTGCTTCTGGAGAAAAATCTTCCGCCTCTTCATTCTCCTCCTTTTGATGATTGACTACTTGAGCTTGAGCTTCCTCCTTCATTTCTTGGGCTCTGAAATCTCCCTATGTTACTGGATTGTCCTTTGCCTCTTGCTGGACCTCTTCATCTTTTCTTCTGACTCTGTTTTCTGGCCAACTTCTCCTCTGCCTTCAAAGCTGCTTGATAGGCATCCTCAACCGTCTTCAGGAAAAAAATTCTAATTTCATCTTGTATATCATATCTCAAGCCATTAATATACATGGCAACCTTTTCAACATCTTTTTCAATATGACCAACTCTAATTTTCTATCTATAAACAAATTTTGTATATACATTCACAGTCATAGCCTTCTCTTTGAGATTTTGTAACTGTTTAAACAAATTCAACTGGTAATCCTTAGGCATGAACTTGCTTTTTAACTTATCAATCATCATGTCCCAATTCTTAATATTGAATTTACCTTTTTGGTTCCTATCAACTTGTAATTCATCCCACCATAAAGCATCATGACCTTTTAGTCTTTTCACTGCATATTTTACCTTATTTCCTTCATCTACATCTTCATAATCAAAATATTTGTCTAGGTCATTAATCCAGTCAATCAATTGTTCAACATTCAGGTTACCTTCATACACTGAGACCTCTACCTTTGGTCTGGCACCGACCTTTGTGACCACCCTTATCAATTTCTCTTCCGATGTTTCTTCTTCTTCCTCTTCCCCAAAGGTTGTCACTTCTTCACTTTCATTAACATCTCCAATGTCAAGCTCCCTCTTCATGGAAGTCTCCATGTCTTCTATCTTTTCTCAGAGTTGCCTCATCTCCTATTGAAATTCCACATTTGCAACTAGTATACCTCGACCGCTTCTCCTGGGTGACATCTTCTATTTCTTAACGAGCTCACTTACTGTGTAAGCTCTGATACCCAAAATGATGGTGTGAACCACCAACTTCAACCCACAATCACATAGTTTTAAATACTCTATCAACAACTTCCATTTGGGTTGTTTATCTAGCCTCAGATCAACACGAACATGTGCTCTTATTTCCTTATTCTTCAACGTTGAACTGCGCTATGTTATAGATCACTCTATGCAAATATACCCCTGTGTGGAAGCATCGATAAATAATATTGGAAAGATTCGTCACAGACAACTCTACGCGTTGAACTCAACAAATAATACTAATGACTCACCAACAACTCTACGCACAGAACTCAACAAACAATACCAATGTGTCGCAGCTCTTTAAGGGGTGATTCCACTACGACAAATCATGACTATTTGTTCCTGTGAAGAGAAATACTCAAGAATTTTTTTTAAACAGAGTTTTAGAACTTGGTTGGGATTAAATGCGCACGATATTTATCCAAATCAACCCATGATCACCATTTCCATGCCTCAAGTATTAACATTATCACTCGATCTGAAGTGTTAGATCATTGTACTTGAGTGTATAAATGCACCACACCATATGAGTGAGTTGAGCGGACATGGATGGAAGGCGTCCACAGGAAACTATATGTGGAGAGTTTGGAATGGCATCATCAAATATGTTGTCTGAAATGTGAATCATGGAGAAAAAATTATCCTCTAGTTAACCTCAGATGCGAGGGGGTAACAACACACACACACACACACACACATTTTTTTTGCGGGTTACAGAGCCCAGGGAAAAACCTCGAGTACTTCCCCTCGTTTCTAGAATGGTACCCAGGGTAAATGCTAGAATCTTTAGGGGACAAACTGAGTAAAAAACAAGGCTCAAAAGCCATTACAGCAATATACTCATTACGAGACAACATGTCACTTTCGAGAATTGAACCTGGGTTGGGAGAATAACAATCATTCCTTCCAACCACCCAAGCTTCCTAATTGACACACACACACACACATGTATGTATGTATGTATAGTACAATTAAAACAAGGTGACAAAGTGGAGTATTTAGATCCATATGATAGAAAGGTGTCGACTATAGAAGATTCATTCATGTTCGACCATGCATGGAGTGGAAATTGGTCTAGAAGATGTCATTGTTATATTATTAAAGTCATAAGCAACATTCATATTCCTTGTGAATACAAGGTGGATTGTTGTAGGTGTTTAAAAGTGAATTTAAAATGCTTCATACAATGACTTGTGCAATCTTTGGAAAAAATGTAGAAGTGTTTTAAGTTGCCAATTTTGAGACTAGTACAATTCATGCAAGGTGAGAAGGTGAAGTATTTAGATTCATATGTCAAGGAAGGTGTCAATTTTAGAAAAATGCATTCATGTTGGATCCTCCATGGCTTGGTCTAGAAGATGTCATTGTTAACATGATTAAAGTCATAAGCAATATTCCTCTTCCTTGTGAAGATAAGGTGGATGGTTGTAGGTATTTAAAAGTGAATTTAAAATGCTTCATACAATGACTTTTGAGATGTTTGAAAAAAATGTCGAAATATTTTTAAGTTGTCAACTTCAAGGATAGTTGTGTGACTAGTTTTTGGTTTGTTATTTCAATGGTCATATTTTTAAAGTTTTTGTAATAACTATACAACTTGCAATATATTAAAGATCGATCTTTACTAAAAATATTAATTCTATTTTTTTTTGCATATCTCCCCTATCTTTTTCAATCATGCTTTAATTTTTTAGAAGTTATATGTTCATTTTCTTTTATTGTTGAATGGAATATATCAAATTTGATTTCATTTAAGTGTATACTACATGATGATGTTTTGTGTGCTAACATAAATCATTTTAGAACAATAGGCACTATAACAAAGCCACGATGTTTAAAATCTTATTTGGCATTTTTTGTGATGGGGCTTAATCTTAAGGGTCTTCGCAGTGCACAAGGGAAAAGGACCAGGGTCGTAAACCTATCTTCGGTGATTATGGTGCAAATGTTAGACTTCGTGGATCATAGTAACAAGGATGAGGGTAGGTTGAGGTTTATATTTAGGTTACATGAGGAGCTTGTTGAGATTTGGTGATGTTCCAAGGCACCAAATGACATATGGAATGCAGAGGTGTCAAAGGAGGTTAGGTTGTTGGATTGATTATGCGATAGCACATTATGTGATTGTAATGGATGCAAGAGGATGTAATCAAATCCATAATAGATAGGGAAGTTTGATCCTGCTTCATTGACATTAACTACAATTGCACTATTTGAGGTGGGAAAGGACAAGTTACTACTTGATTCTCCTTTCATTTCTCAGGATGTACATCATGGTCCTTTTACATCTTTCTCACCTTGGGTTATCTATGAACTTCTGAAAGGGAGGTCACTTGTGGAACTAGAGAATGGTAAAGACCACAATTTATCAATGTTTGCAATGGAGGGGAAGGGTGTTGAAGTTGGGTTAGACTATGAGGCGGGGAAAATGAAGGTAAGGTTGACAATATTGTTCTAGGAAGTCTAGGCATTAAACCAAATTCAGGTTTGCAATCGAAAATTCATTAGGGTATGGCTAAAGAAACTGAAGATGGTTGTAGACCATGATTTGAAGGTATCATAGGCTGAGAAGATGATGACATTGGTGATTGTTGGTAGATTTCTGGGGAAGAATGTGAAGGGTGAAACCCTAAAGGGCTAATTGTTAGATAATTGGTTCCCATTTTTAGGTTATATTCTAAAATTTTATATTTCGATGCATGGTTGGATTTGCTTCATCTTGAGAGGAGATGAGGATATGAAAATATTCTTGGAAAAGAAGTGGCTCCAGGGGTCGTCGAGTTTATGACTTAAACCCAAGAATCCAGGCTTTGATCTTAGGATAGAGCCTGCAATTATACAAAAAACATGGGTCTTTTTACTAGGCCTCCCCTTTTGTTGTGGAATGAAGGCATTATGTTGAGAGTGGGAAATTCCATCAGGTGCTTTGTTTCTTTTGAGGAAGGTTGGCTCAAAAAAGTGAACAAAAGGATTGCAAAAGTTTTGTTTGAATTGGATCTAAAGGGGGGATTGCTTGAAGCCTTGGAGATTGAGTGGGTTTTGTGAGATTTTACTTAGAAACTTGATTATTAGAGGTTTCCCTTCCATTGCAATGTTTTTCACAAGGTCGGCCATTTGAAGGCCAAGTGTCTAGGAACTGAGAAAGGTCAAGGTGTTGGAAAAAAGGTATGGGTGAAGAAGAAAGAGGTGAGGACAAAAGAGACTTCTAGGGGTGATATAGGGGTAAAATCAACCAAGGAACAAGTCAACAAAAGTTGTCTAGAAGCTATCGAGTATCAGGTCAATATAGGTTTTGTTGCTTTGAAATCATTGGACCCTTTGATGTCATCTTGTATCAAAGGTATGTTCCATAAACCTCCTTTGTGTTCTTTAAATAGGGGTACTAGATTTCTGGGATTTAAGGATTACACAATCCTAATTAAAGGCACAAGGGAGGGTCCTCCGTTATTCTTGGAAAACCCTAGAAATATTGGAAGCAAACCTCTCAAGGAAGAGATTCATAACGAGGAGAAGGTGGAGCCATTGGGGATTGGATTTATCTTGAATAAGGTTGGTAATCCTATAGGTGATTTTGAGGGATAGCCTAGGGTTGGTGATCTTGGAAAGACCTTAAAAATATACCTAGAAATTAAGCCTATTATTCTTAGAAAGGCCTAAAAAAAGACCTCTAGTAATCCTCCTTAAAAATTAAATTACTAGTTGAGATCCAAGAAGGATTTAGAGGAGGAACCTTGGGAAGTAGGGGGGGGGTTTGGCATTATCTATGCATGAATAAAATGTCATGTGACTCTATCCAAATCAAAGGAAAAAGAGGAAATGAGATAAGGAAAACAATAGAGTATCAACACAACCCGTGGAGCAAGGAAGGACCAATCCCTAGCTTCCCAAGGATTGTCCTCTCACTTAATGATAGAGGGGTAAGGGGTAACCACAAGTAGTTATTCCTCAAAATACTTTTTGAATTCTATAAAATTGATATTGTTTTTCTTCGGGAAACCATGTGCTCTAGCCATAAAGTTGTTGGTTTTTTAACAAAGGTTTTAAAGGATTGTAATTTGTGTACCTTAGATGTACCATCGTTGTCTAGGGGTCTTATTACTAGTTGGAACTCTAGTTTTGACTCAATTTATTCACCATTTGTGGCTTCATGTATTACAGTGGATCTCACAATAAAGGAATTAGGGAGGAACTTGACATTAATTAATGTATATGGGCCATATAGGGATGGGAAGCAATTCTGGGTTTTAGTAGCTAATTTTGGGTTGTTGGGAGGAGATAATCTAATTTTCAAGGGATATTTGAATTTAACTCTAAATTATAGGGAGAATTGGGGGGGGAAATGCAAGAAAGAGCCAGATTGAAGATTACTTTTCTTAGTTGTTTGAGACAATTCATATTATTGATGTGGAGCATGTGAAAGTCACTCCAACTCGACAAAGTTCTATACACGGAAGAGAGGGGATATCCAAGAGACTAGATCATTCCCTAATGGAATAATATTTTTGTAATACAAACTTGATAATCAAATCTTGGGTAAGCAATGGAGGTTTGTCAAATTACCTCCCAATTTTACTAAAAATGGAGGAGGAGGATAAAAAACCTCCTAATCCACTTGAATTCAATCACACTTGGCTATTAGATCAAGAGTTCATG
The DNA here is from genome assembly GCA_032191745.1 of Picea mariana. Classification (NCBI taxonomy): domain Eukaryota; kingdom Viridiplantae; phylum Streptophyta; class Pinopsida; order Pinales; family Pinaceae; genus Picea; species Picea mariana. Next base: position 33,535 of record JASDQU010505515.1, on the reverse strand, counting down.
GATCTAATTATTAAGACATGGAAGCCTTTAATTGTCAAGAGAGGGACTCTGTGAGTCAACAATTTGTAGACAATCCCGAGAGAATCAATAGTGTGATGAGAGGATGGGTAAAAATTGTTATCTTAAAATCTCAAAAACAGGTGGAAGAGGTGGAAGAAGGGATTAATGCTCTTTTCAAAAACAACTCTACAAGGGTATTCTTAGAAGAGGAAGTTGAGTATTTACAATATTTTGAGAGAAGAAAAAAGGAACTTTTAGAGGAGGAAGAAGCTTGATGAGACTTAACAACATGGTTCTCTGGATAGGAGAAGGCAATAAAAAAAATCACAATTTCTCCAATCATAGGAAACACATAAACACAATTTGGGATATCACACTTCCTAATGGCTCCAAGGTCAGATCCTTTAAAGAGATAGTAGATGTTGGAAGACTTCACTTCAAATATATGTTTCTAGATCTAGGGTCTGGTAATATAAGGGGAATTATGCAAATTACGAGTCTATGTCTGACTCTCATAAATGAGGATTTGAACAGGGATTTGGAGGAAGAAATTACTTTGTCAAAATTAAAAGTTATTTTAACTTCTTTTAAGAAAGGGAAAAGTCTTGGTCCCGGTGGTTTGATAGTGGAATTCTACCTGTTTTTTTTTTTTTTTAATCTTCTGGAGAAATATTTGTTGCATGTGGTGGAAGAAGCAATGATTTATAGGAAAGTCTTGGGTGCTTTAAACACAACCTTTATAGTTATTATCCCTAAGAAATATAATTGTGACACTTTTGAAGACTATGGGCCTATTTCTGCATGTAACCTCATCTACAAACATATTTTTAAGATCATTGCTAATAGACTGAAGGGTACAATGTTAGGTATCATTTCATAAGAACAATTTAGATTTCTCTACAATTGACAAATCCATGATGCTATTGGAACAACACAATAAAGCATGCATAAAGTAAAAATGTACCCACGACTATTCTAAAGATTGATTTGTTTATGGCATACGATATGGTGAATTGGATTTTTTTAAGATTACTGCTTCTTCATATGGGAAGGAACTTGTAGATAATGAACTAGAATATGCGATGGTTATATTTGTTTCCTTTGTTGTGTTAATCAATGAGTCCACATCTGGTTTCTTTAATGCTTCTACAAGAGTTGGGCAGGGCTACTCATAATCTACTTTTCTTTTTTTGTTAGTGGTTGGGGGACTCAACATGCTCATAAAAGAAGCAAGAAGGAAAGGAGAATCAAAGGGGATGCAGGTTGCAAACTTTGTCAATATTTCTCATTTTTGCTTTGTAGATGATATTATGCTTTTTGGTCATGGGTTTGTGAAGGAGATAGAAAAA